>JABASD010002204.1:0-29189 GCA_019776165.1 Pogonognathellus flavescens
TGATTCACACAATTTTGTGGTTGATTCGCAAATTTCCTTTTCGTCTACTCCGATATCTTCATCTTCTGCAATGTTTTCACAACTGCATGGAATTCCAGAGATGTATGATTGATCTTGAGCAGGAAGCATTAAATCCTCTAGAGTATCACGGTGATGTTGCTGTGACGCGTCTATCATGTCATCATTGACATGTTCGACGGAGTCATTGGTCTCAACATTAAAATGTTCCACTGATTCTGAGTCATTTGTCTCAACATTGGCATGTTCCATGGAATCAGTTGTCCCAATATTTGCATGTTCCATGGAATCAGTTGTCTCAACATTGACATGTTCCACGTAGTCATCCGTCTCAACATTGACATGTTCCATGGAGTCATCTGTCTCAAGATTAAAATGTTCCACTGATTCTGAGTCATTTGTCTCAACATTGGCATGTTCCATGGAATCAGTCGTCCCAATATTTGCGTGTTCCATGGAATCAGTTGTCTCAATATTGACATTTTCCACGTAGTCTTCCGTCTCAACATTCACATGCTCCATGGAGTCATCTGTGTCAACATTAAAATGTTCCACTGCTTGTGGCTGGTCATTAATCTCAGAATTGACAGGTTCGACGGAGTCACTTGTCTCAATATTGGCATGTTCCACGGAGTCATCCGTTTCACCCTCGAAATGCTCCAATAAGTCATGCATCTCAACTTTGGCATGTTCCATGGAATCAGTCGTCTCAACATTTGCATGTTCCATGGAATCAGTCGTCTCAACATTTGCATGTTCCATGGAATCAGTCGTCTCAACATTTGCATGTTCCATGGTATCAGTCGTCTCGACTTTGGCATGTTCCATGGAATCAGTTGTCTCATCATTGACATGTTCCACGTAGTCATCCGTCTCAACATTGACATGTTCCATGGAGTCATTCGTGTCAACGTCCGTTTCGTAGCTTTCAACATCTGAGTCACTTTCATTTTCATTTAGATATATTCCTACACTTGACTTTGAAGCAGACGTACTCTTCGGCTGATAAAACAAAAGTTCATTCAAAGTGTCCAGATTGTGTGATTCAGGTGGTGGATCATCCCCTTCCGACTCATCTTCCTTATATTCAGTAACTCCAGAAAAATTCTGTCTATTCTCTTCAACCAACTGAAGCTTATACTTGTCAACTGAAAAATAAGATTTTCTTTTTCATGTTAATTCATTTCAACCTCAATCACGTCTAATTTCAAAAGTAAGCAATAAGCCTATATGAAATTCTGCATTAACGATGGTAGAACTCGTCATTAAATGGAACCTTTACGAAGTCATTATCTTGGTTTGTCACTTCTGAATTCAGATAATATACAACTAAGTAACTACCTTGCTCCTCCATTAGATGTTGAAGGTTCATCACACTTTTCTCGGAGTCCATGTATGTACACGTGAAATAATCACTAAAATCGGGTTTTCCAAAAACGTTTGCTAATCGGCTATCTCTCTCAAACTTCCAAGTCAAATCCCCACCTGAATGATTTTCAACACGACCCAAGATATAATTTTCAAGAAAACAAGTATCAGATCCCTGCATGGCCAACAATGAATCGCCAGAATCAGAACGACTAGCTGCGGTGATTGTCTTTAAATCTTCTTTACTTTGTTCGATGATGTTCGATACGCAACATTTGTCCCCATGTTCTAAAATTCAAACAGCTCATTTTCATGTGGCATACAACCAAAATATTCTTGTTCAAGAACTAATAATATAACTAAACCACATTTCTTTGCTAGTTAAGATTAAATTGCATTTTTGCAAGCCCACAGCTCCACTTTTACCTTGGACATCTCCATGATTCTCTTCAAAGTTATCATTTCTCTTGTTTGTAGTTGTCCCATAAACTGCGTCTGCATGGATATGAATATTTCATAATTTCATGTTTTGTGCAACAATTTCACCTATTTAGTATCCACACCAAAATACCAGTGTATAAAATATTGACGTAGTTGATGTGGTATTTGATTACCTGCATCATCGTTGGTGTTCGTTTCGTTCAAGGATTCTAATACATCTGTTAACGTCCCCTGAGAGTCACCACTGTTTTCCTCAGCATGGGACTGCTCCATTTTGTCAAAGCAAATTATATTGTGGCTATTGCCTGAAGTTGAATACAGTGTCACAGAAATGTGAGTATGTAGTTTATTCGCTGCCAAGATTGTGCAAAATGAAATACTTTCTCTTCAGTAAAGAGATTAAAGAGAATAATTTATTTGTTCGCTAAACCATGTTGTCATGCCATGACATGACCAACTTTGCTCAAGACTTTCATACTTTCTTCCTTTATCGATCACTATCACTACTAGGAATACATTGTGTTGGTTGCATGTATTTTCCATTAATATGACATGTCCATAATATTACAGGTGCAACCATAATCACTTCCCCAAATGCCTGCGGCAATCAATTATGTAACTGACGGTTGTTCTTCCTCAATGAAGAATTTCATTTATTATATTTATGAGATGACAATCAAACATGTAAATGCTAAATTGACACGGTAAAAAGTAATATACAATATTGGATGGAAACAATATAATTTTAAGATAAATATTACTAAATCCAGAGTAAAACAGAGGGTTAGTTGCGATTTACAAGGGCGTACCCAGGATTTCGGTTGGGGGGGACACATGCCCCCGTGCTTCCCCCTCGGTGAACTATAATACTAGTACTATCTGTAGTACTACTTCCAATATTAGTATGCATCTAACATTTATTTTGGGACTAATGAATTACTTGGGAATTTTATTAATTTTTAAGGTAAATCTACAACTGACATACCAATATTCGAGCAGGTCGTATACAATGTTGAATACTGCGAACAATCACTAATAATCACTCAATCACCCACGTAGAAAATATAAATTGAAATGAATCGTTTTTCCATTACACATCAATGTAATATCAGAAAATAATAATAATAATGAGAATTGAGAAATCTTTTTCTTCGTAAAACTCCAGTTTCGTCAATTTATTTACATCACAGACTAGAATTAACGACTAATGAATGTAAAACAACTCTTGAATTTACCAGTTCATAGTTGTTGGCAAGTTACAAATATTTAACATATAATAATATGGGGTACAAAAGTCACAGCATATTCGTTCCGGTTAAGTGATGAACCACAAGTGTATTAAAGTAAAAATACTTATCACAGCTAATTAAACAACATAATAAATCATAAATCATAAACAAAATATATACATATAAACCATAAGACTAGTTAGACTAGTGACTAGACTCAGAGAACACGTCAGACATTTGAATTTGAAAATTCTAGAGTTCTAAAGTGACTAGCCGATTGCTACAAAATTGTTCGTTTTTACATTTTTGAATTACGATTCTTTGAAGAGTTTGTACTTTGTGACGGAATCAGATTGTGACTATTTTAATTAAAGTCAGTTGTTTCATCATACACAACTTGGGCTCGCTTGTCCTGATGACTTCCTTTCTGCGACTGACTAGATGCCAAAGCTGTCCAACTGGCCGAAGCAGGTGCATCGTTGATTAACTCAGTAACAGGGGGTTGACGTCTAGCAAATGAAACGTGAAATTGTACGTCCTCAATGAAATTGCCATTCACCTATATTTCACAAAACGACAAAACATGACATAAGACACTAATCACTAACCATGTCAATCCCTTTATAGCCAAACAAGGGTTTATGTGCCTTAAATATGAAATAAATAATATAACAAATGATTACTTACATCACTGATTGCCTTTTCTGCCGAAGTGATTCTATCAAACGTGATGAAGCCACAAGATCGTTCCAATTCCATTGACACATTGACAATGTTACCAATTTTACCAAATGTTTCACGACAAATTTCTTCAGTTATATTGTGGGCACGGACATGAATAGTGTGGCCTTGTTTTGGTTTAGCTGCACTGAATCCTGCAGAAGTTACTTCGGAGGCCACCCCTTCATTTTTTTTCGTCACACCTCCTCCACCTCCAGATTTGTTCACCTGCACCTTTTCTTTAAAAAATAAGTTGCTCCCGTTATTCTTTCTAGCAATTGATCGATATTTTGGCAAAGTTTCTGATATTCCTCGATCTTGGGGATCTACATCGGCTGCCTCCCTTTTTGCTGGTGTGAAGGGCTGAAAATGTATTGGGCTAGACACGTTTCCTGCTAAACTTGCTACAGATGGACTAGTTGTGGTAGAAAAAGCTGTGGATACACAAGTTGCATTGGACATGAGATTGTTGCTCCTTATTTCTGAAAGTTTTCTTTCCAATCCTCTTGGTCTTTTGAACATTGTTTTTTGTCCCGAAGATTGGTTGCCAACAGAAATCTTTCCAGCCAGTATCATCTTCTTCGCGAATTCCTTTGCATCCTTTGGCTCTAATGGTCGCTTCATCATATTGCATTTTTCCGGTTCGGTTTTTGGAGCTTGAAAAGCTTGTAAAGCTTTTTTCTGAAAATATTGACACAAAAAATTGTTGAATTAATTACGAACTATAATACGTACGTCTCACTTGTGTGCGCGGATTCAGCGGATGAGTGTGTGGGATATCATGTCCCTTATCCTTATCCCACCACCACGATTATTGCAGCTACAAAAGCATAATACAATTTGTAAATTATTAATTATTGGTAGTAACTCGTACACGATACGAACCTTTTTCCTCAGTTTTGCATATTTTGCTTTTAACATCAGCTCTTCGTCAGTTAGTTTAGATGGGAAGTGCAAGTAAACCATGCTATTTTCTTTGTATAATGTTGCTTATAGTCAGTCTTCAGTACTTGATGTCCGAAATTTGTAATTCAATAATTTAATTTTGAAGACAACTACTAAACTGTGGTTATTACGATTGACGCTACGTTTCCGATATTTTTAAGCAGCAAGGCAGGATTAAGAATTATTTCAGAAGAAGTTGGAATTGGAAGTAGTGTTATTTGATTTGAGATGATGATTGCGTTGTGTTTGTTGGAATTGAGATGCGATACCAAGCAAAAAATTATTTATCAGAAGCGGTGCCGCCTGGGAATCAGCAAATTTGTCGGTATATATATATATATAAAGCCCGTTGTACATAATTTAAATATGACAGCTTTTTGTTCGACTGTTTTGACTCCGTTGCGTTGTGTGATATAGTCTGTTGTGAGACCACGTAGTAATGCCTAATAATTAATTGCCGAAACTGAAACTAAAGAGATCATAAGAGACGACTGAACTTCAGGTCCTCATTTCTGGTCCACTCTGTAATGATTTGTGTGTGTGCGCACACGGACAGACAGACAGGCTAGAAATTGAAAGGTATAAAGACTCTTAATGGTGGTTGGTAGGTGTCATAATATTATATAGAAAAAGCAACATCTAAAAAATTATTTAAAATATTTCTGAAACTCGGATCGGAGAACTAGCTAAAGTCAAGGAAATTGCACAAAACCTTTTTGCCCGCTCGATCAGATAGATACCGTAGCGTAATTGATAATAATTATTACTCGTGTTGGGTAATTTTGTTTGATATTCAAAAATAGATCAATTGTATGGCAAATTACATTGCACTCAACGATTTTTGTAAATTCGCTTCCGGTCCCTCCAATCCAACTGCATAGAATAACATACAGTAAGCCCTCTCTCACTCGACTGACTCGACCCCTCTAAACTCTAATGTCAATATACAAAATCTGGTTAAACGTTTAAGTTTTGAAAACTTCATGAAAAAATAATGAATTGCATTCAACTGGGTACTTTTGGCAGGTTAATAAAACCGAACTTTGGTACAAACTAGAAACCTCTCTTCATTGCGCTTTATAAAGTTTCGTTATGCCGGGTTAGAGAAGGGTTACTACTACTAACTAGAACTACACATTGTACCAAAGCAAAGCCCGCATTGATTGTACACGCAATAGATATATTATATGCCCAATGCCCTAATTCCGCGAGTACAACCCGCGGTTATACACGGGGTTTTTTCAGGATTTGTGTCTCAGTGGTTGGTGGTGCCACAAAATGCATGTGTCAAAGCTCAAAATTGATTAAAAAATACACGTATTTTCAACTTCTGTAATGAATTTTAATTCAGTGGGGGTTATGGGTTATATTTGGGGGCGGCTTGTACAATTATTTTTTTGTACCTTAAAAAACATCGGGTTACATATACGAGGGCGGCTTATACTCGCGGGGTCGCGGGCGGTCTATACTCGCGGAATTAGGGTACACACATTTTATAGCAAACATGAGACGCGAATACGCGAAGCAGGCGATCACAGACGTAGACTTCGACTGAAGCCAGAAGAGTAAGATGTGGGATCTGACGTATAGTCAAAGTAGTATGAGGTATGGTATGAGTATAAGATGTGAATACATTTATTTGGCGCATCTCTCTGACATTAGGAAAAGGATATAACGATATTGCGGCCTGTGCGGACTGATAGGCAGACAGAAGAGAGCGAGTGCAGCCCCGCCCTAAAAGAGAAAAAGCTTCAACTTCCAGTCTTCCAGTCAGTCTACAATCTACAGCGCATGAGATGAAGTGGTAGAAGAAGAAGGTGCAGTCAGTCCCAGAAGTTCGATCCGATCCGACACAATTATTTTGGAAACTTTGAACTTCATTCTAAGAATAAATATCAGGTTCGTAATCTTCCTCATTCTTTTTATATTCGTTAAAATAAATCCAACCTTTCACCTTTACAGATATCCAATCTTTGCTGATAATTCTGTTTGTTGTTTGTTTGCATAACCCAAATCATATAATTGATATGATATAATATTTATACATGCACGTCCATTGTTGAACTTTGTAGTACATGCTTGCAAACTTCCCTGATTATCTGTACTGGTTATGCAATGTTACATTTTATTTACCAACCGCAGCAACCGTACTCGTGTTACAACTGCAAAACACAAAAGGATTAAAGAATTTACATCAAATATATTATTCGGCAGATATTGGATATTATGAATTATTGTTCGTTATTGTAAAATATTTTGCATACAAAAACCAATTGGTGCACTTTTTATTAATACAAGCTGTAACTGTGTAACTGAACTCGAGCTCAGTTTGCCTTTTATAAGTATTTATAATATGATACAAACAAATGGTATATACAATCAAATTCAACTCTCTGGGTATCTTTAAAGCATATTAATTTTATACGGTAAAACAAAACCTAACTATACAGTTTTTTATACGGATGAGTTTTTTTATCTTGAGCTGCAACTTTCTTCTTATGCTGTGCCAATTTATGAATTAGTAATTAAAATTTATGATGCATATTTTTAATATCTTATATAAATCATTTATTACATTCCAATCTAATTGATAATGCGGGCGGTCAACCTTCAACCTTTATGAATGATGTGTTTTTCTGTAACATAGTAATTGGTAAAGCATTGAACGGACCTGAGAATTGTGTTTCAGCGCCACAGAAGGGCGCTGAGCCGGAATTTGTAGGGTGATTTTCCGAGGGTTTTGTCAGGAATGCAATGTCTTTTGTCGAGCGCTCTGGGGCGCTAGGAGCGCCCTAGGGGGGTTAGAACCCCGAATCCCCACATTTTTCTTAGGTCCGGTATTGAATGAAATGAATCATAATAATCAGTCTATTTTCCATGCAGTAGATTGCCCATAAATGGCACATCCTCACAATATAGTACAAATTTTACCGAATTCTTTCGAAAGGGATCAAAATGATTAAAAATGATTCGGCATTCAAAAAGGTATACATATATTTTATTAGCTCGATGGTGCATGTGCATAGTTGATGACTATCATGACTACAGTGTAACTGTATAGTAATATAGTATTGATTAGTTTTACAGGTATAGTATTTACAAATCACGTCATTTAATAGCCTAAGATAGCCATTAGTAAATTAGTTGTTGTTAGTTAAGTTTAATATTATTTATTACCATTATAAATTGATGCCCTTCACTTCGAAAGGATAATAGAATCTGGCGAGAACTCGTTTTCAATTATCGTTAACTCCAGGCAGTCGTGAATCTCTTGAAGCGCTAATTATTAACTAAGTGCCAGTTCATTTAGATTTGCATTTACGTTTCACGGCATTAGACGTTACAGTCAATATATTATAGTCCCTACAGTCAGACTTTATTTCCCGCATGAACATTAGCAGTAATTCAGTAATTATTATTAGGTCCTCTTCGTTTCATAAATATATTGTACTTCAATTCAGGTAATCTTGCTTAGTAAAATATGCATGGAAATCTGAATTAATGACTGTTTTCCATTTCGAATATACTTTTAATAATAATATTCACTACGAAATTACCTTCACCACACTGCTGGCCCATAAAAGAACGCAACGCAAATCCTGATGTAGTTAAAATAAGTGATATAATTTATTGATATTATATTATGTTAAATAATTTAACCTCATTATTAGCTTCAATTTTAACGTAGTTATATATATACACTAAATAACTGCAACTACAGTTTATTTTTCAGTATATTTTATACTTCGCATATTTCACAACAAATAAAGGCCAACCGTGCAGTTTTTAAGGAAGTGTTTAGCATTGTAACTTTACTCAAAATGACATTCATCGTCATTCGTTCATATCAGTGACCAGAAAAGAATATAAGTAGAGCAACGGTTTTATTTACTCCCATTCACTTTCTCATTAGTCCTATTAACACTTAATTTCACTTCTTTAGTGTGTAAGTTCTTATACAAATTGAGTTAACCATTTTGGGTAGATTCCAGTATTCGGGGATCAACCAAAGCAATCACTTGATTGATCTCATTGAGTTGATCATCTTCATCAGTATTTGGACTTATTTTATTGTGCGGTCTCTCTATCAATTTACACACTCAAAAGTTTTGACATTGACCTAAAAGGCCTGTTTCTGTTCACTTTGATATTTTCATATTTTTTATTAGGTAATGTTTCGAAAACTACCAAATTTAAGCCATTTTTAATGTGAAAACCTGACAAAAATGTTTTACTTGTGTACTTAGAAATGGCAGACAAAAATAGCAAGTACTCTCCAGCAAAAGGAGGACAAAGTGACGGTGGATTTAGGCAATTTCTTTGGAATGGAGACACTGGCGAGTTTCTCGGACGAACTGGGTCATCATGGGGTAAGACATGTTTTCAAATGTTGTTTAATAATAAGATTTTGAAATTCTGGCATAATATTATAGCTATTAAACTTAAGCGAGAAAAGTAATCAATGCATTTAAAGAATTTTCTCTATTTGGTGAACATTGTACATACGCGCATACAATACAAACTAACCTACACTCGCCTTCAACTTCTTCCGACGTTTTATTCATCTTTTTTGGTTTGGCTATCTTACTGATTATATGTGACCTCACTTATTTCTTTGACCTCAGACCTCAGTCAACTATAAGTAGTATATTTTGAAATTGTTTTCTAAATAATTTTTAAGTCAGTAAATTGGAGGCGTTTTTCTTCTGATGATGAAGCTGAAAACGTTTGCATACATTCCAAAGCTATACGAATGATTATAAGAATATTATGAGATAGATAGGATATGGGAATAGTAATAATGTAGAACGAACCCTCCTGTATCAGTGTTATTAGTATATATATATATATATATATATATATATATATATAAGTATGTATATATATATATATATATATATATATATATGGTCATTATAATCATACATATATTATTATAATATATATACACATATAATATATGATTATATAATTATGTGCGTTATAAGAACGGTAACTATACAATTTATATTTTAGGTCTTCGAAGATTATGTGTTGCTGGTCGACACGCCACATTACAATTACAATGTAGCTGCAATAGCTAGTGAGCGGTGAGGGGTAGACGTTAAGACCAGGTAGTGCTGTGGCTGCTAGCTTTTACATTTTAATTTATAATTTCTATCACTGCCATTCGAATATTTCTTTCACCATAAACTGTTGATTTATTCGTCTTCACGTTGCAACCTCATTGCATAATTGCAACATTTAAAGTGTCTCAAAGGTGTCTGAGAAAATTCGCTAACACATTCCTCAAATTAAAAGAGAGTAATGCACACTTTTAGAGAAAACTGCAGAATGACAATTCAGTTATCAATTTAGAGCTGTAAACTGCATTAATTATCAATATCATTAGAGCAAATGATATTAACGGACATATCCTTCTTAAACTATTTTCTATAATATTGCAAAAATTAGGAATAAGGAATAATGCAAAATGGTTAAGCACAAAATTGAAAGAGAGACAGCTTTTTCAATTTTATTTGCGTTACTTGAGGATCTTTTACTTAAAAAATGTCCAGTAATAACCCAATCTTCTTAAGTATGTTTTTCAAGAAGTACCTACTACCTACATACTCACGAGGTATATAATCCTTTGCTTCTCAAAAGAAAGGCTCTGAAATCAAAGTATTGATTTATTCATCGCCATGAATTGGTTCTTCTAATATGCATTTACCTTACCACCACAAAGGTATGGGGTAGCTACATAGGGTAATAGTGTTCTTGTCCATGTAAAAGCCGCACTTCTCTTAGGAAGACTAGTCGAAAGAACTACAGATAATTAAACGTATGGTCTTGTGGATTAGGTACCTAACCGTATATCTATGTACCTTATGCATACTGTAAGTAGTTTAGTTCTATTTGTGCTTGCAAATATTAAGTGAGTCGAAGGTTATAATAAATTGTAGTAGCTTAGCTGTGTATTATACTATTCGGATTTCGCAAATACTGTTGGTATTTAACTTACGCTGTTTACTATTAGTATTGCATATTGTTAGTAGTAGTAGTAAGTAGTAAAGTCAGTACTATGCGAATCGGAGAAGAGTAATATGCATTCTACTAATGTCTAAAGTCTAATGTGACTCTGTTGCAAAAGATGATGTGAGGAATGCATCGAGAGAGGATAAATTCGAAAAATCAGAGTTTTTGGTGTTAATAGTTCTTAAGTTAATAGTCATAGTCATGGTATATACTATATATGTAGAACTTCTACCTGTATACTATATACCATGCTATTCATCTATAACCAGAACGTGAACTAAATCATCTTTTCATGCGTGGATGTAAGATGTAACTTTTGCTTGGGACCTAGTCCTGGTGATGATACTGCGAGTGAGATCGATCTGATCGATTATTGATGCATAAATAATGTGAGCGTGTTGTAAAATATCAATACGATTATCTCTGATTGTAATATGATTCCGTCTTCGACACTCTGCGTACTTTTCACTTAGCCACTCCATTCACCATTAGGTAGTCAGTTTTAACTTATTAGTGTGCGAGCATGAATGTCGCTTCCTTAAGGTAAAAATTAGATCATTAAATAGCAATCCATTCTACAAGTAATATTTCAGCTTAAAGCGGACTGACACTACTAATATACTAATAATGATGCTTCCCTTTCGTACAAATCTTTCTAGAGAGTCACAAAATATCCTATCCACTGTATATACGCTAGTCAATATTCTTCCTGCATAATAATTCTCGCACATTACAGATATACCCATGTACTGTGTACATCTTACACATTATACTCATGTCATGCACAGTATGAAGGTATCAATTGCGTAATTTTCTGCTATATAGAAAATGAGACGTGTAAAGTTGAGAATAATTATGATTGTTTGAAAGAGAAGTGCTTTCATCTTACTGGGTGGGTGAACACTACGTGCATCGTTGAAGGATGTTTGGCTGTGGAAAGTACACAAACACCGCATCCATTCCATATATGATTAATATTATATACCGTCGTCTATACTTACTTTACTAAAAGTTTTTGTTAGCTATAGTTAGATCCAAGTTATAGTTAACACGACTAAAAATTCAAATTAATTTGCAGCCTTAAACCATTTGCATTTTATGCTTTGTATGTCCTTGTATTTTTATGCAACCTTCTCTTCTCCTCCTTGTCGTTCGTTCTTATACTTTACTTACTAAGTTACTACTACTTACACATTTGCGTGCCGTACTCAAAATCATGTTTCGAACATATATCGTTGTTACATTTATCATCCAATATACAATCCATACATTCATCTTTGGTTCCATCCAGTCCAGGACATTCTTTCTCTCCTCTTTCGTTTCTGAAGATGATGAATTGAAAATTCTAAATCTTATTATTTTCCGCCATTGCTGAAAGACCGTTTTCTTTTACTGTCTATTTTGGTGGTTTTGATATGAATTTTCAGAAAATATAATATTGTGGTGTGCATGAATCTCCAACACAGTGTATGATTTTACAAATTTTTGGCAAAAAATCATATTAGGATATATTCAACTAGTAAACTTTGTAAATCAGCCAATCAAGTTATTATGGAAATTCGATTTTGTTAATTAATAATCAACCTAGGTGCCTTTGCTTGTACTTACATAAATTGTCAAGGTTTGGTGATTTTCTTCCAGTTTGCATGCAAGTGCTCCTAAATTTTTAGTGCATATTTGAAATAATATCTGTAAATCTCTAGACAGTTAATAGTTTACAATCTGTTTTTAGTGCCTATTTTGACCATTAAAACTTTACGGGCTTATTTGCTTGCCTTTCCGAGCTCTGAATGAGCTATGGCTTATTTATATTATGATCCTAATAAAATATTAGGATACTGCTTGCCTCGTGTCTCAGTACTACACTAGTACTCTTGTGTAAAATGTACTTTATGTAGGTATTGGCATTTGGCATTGTCTTGATATTTATCAGCAGTAGATTTTAAGACTGCGACATTATTTTTATTATGTTTATTGTCAATAACGTATCCTTATTACATAGATGCACATGATGTTATGTGCATAGCATATTATATCTGATTGTTGTGCTTATCTGTATAGATAATAGGTAGACCTTTGATCAGAAAAGCGAGCAAACAGACTTGTACTGAGATAATGCGACGGAAATAAATATGAACTACGATCTAAGCCAAGCCAAATATTAATTTTATGTGTAATTACAGTTATTACTTTACCGTATGTCACCAAGGATTATGTATGCAGACCGGAGCATGCTGACGGTCGTAAATAAAGACATGTCATCTTTTATGATACTAATTCTAATGTTATACTTGAAACATGGCACGCCACAAAAGCCATCCTATTTTCACATTCCATCATTATGTTCCCATCGTAAAATTGAACATTTATTCAAGTCCTAAGTTACTCATCGATGTTGGGCAATTTTATAGATACGTTGGGAAATAGTAGTGGACTGTACTGTCAACTGTTTGAGCCCTTTTTGATCGCTTCGTCAAAGCCATGCGTTCATATTTCATTGATTTTATGTCTCAAGTAAATAAGGTTTTTTATATTGTAAGAAAAACTAAGGGTGTGGTAATTTAATAATTGTTTATAAGGGAATAATCAAAAAGAATAACACATTGGATTTTTGTCAGATGCATTTAAAATTGCAGAATTGATAATTGATAAAAAATCAATGAGACACTTTTAATGTTCTTATACAGTTTTATTAAGGCGAATGTTGACTAATCTTCAGTATAGAATTCTATAAAGGTAGATGACGACATTCAGGATGGATGAATTGAATAGCAGCATTGCACATGTCAGCATTTGAATATTTGATAAAGTTCACGGATACGTGTTAAGTGCATATTGATTGCAATTGAATTGATTGAACGATTTGCTAATTGCAATAATGCTATTCTATGTGTGTATAATATTAGTAATTAACACTATGATAATATATCTACTTAAAAAGCATGATAAATGCAACAACGATTAGGGATAGGATAGTGATGGCAGAACGCCTTTTGTGTTTGAAATGTGTTCTAGCATTCTATACACCATTTGGAATGACAAAATTATAATAGACTCTCACTCTGCTCGGCTTCTCTCTGCATCGTCGTTACGCAGATGACTAAAGGTAACAATTCGGCACTTGGCTTTACTCCACTTTTGCAAACAACCAACTGAACTGACTACTGACAGACATTTTTATAACATCTTCGTCCGTGCCAAATTGCCCCGTTGAACGTTCGTAGTTTTCGATTAACTGAAAACCTTGCACTAGCTTCGCTTTTCCTTCATTCTCATGTAGCAGTTAAGTTCTATATAGAAACGGAATAATAATATGCAAATTCATAATCTGATTATTACCTAGCTGAAAACTTTGCTCTATGACCAAAACACATTGACAGATTTCGCACAAGTCAACTGATAAGATGTTTCTGTTAAATAATTGCGGTAGGAATTAGGAATGAATACATTATTACAGCTGTTTTAAAGTTTCAAGTTTAATAGTGTTTTGATTGATGCCAGAATTATCTACAGTAAAGATGTATTCCTTAAAAGCTTAAAATACGTGTGTAAATTTAATTGAATTCAATTTTGTTGATTTTAGCCAAGATTATTGTTTTCTACATAATTTTCTTTGCTGGATTGGCTGCTTTCTTCGGTCTGATGCTCTACGTATTTTACTTGACATTGGATGTTAATAGACCGAAATGGACAGAGGCTCAAAGTTTGATTGGAACAAATCCAGGTGTGGGTTTCCGTCCTATGCCCGACCAGGATAAGAATGTCGAGTCAACTTTGATTTGGTTCAGAAGAGAAAGTGAAGATGATTGGAAATTCTGGTCTAATCAGTTGAAGGGATACTTAGAGGGTGAGCTTCAAAATAATTCCATATATATAAATAAATAACAAAAGTGAAATTAATAGAAGCAATAAAAGGATCATTTGAATTATCAATTTTTTTTAGAAATTGAAAATCCAAACCAGCCGACATCCTCTGATTTGCAAACTTGCACTTTTGCAACTCAACGCGATGAAAAGGAAAAAACAACAAAAGCTTGTAAAGTTGATGTAACTAAGCTCGGCATGTGCAACAAAAATAACAACTTTGGATACCAAAGAGGAGAACCTTGTATTCTTATTAAACTGAACAAGGTTTGCTATTTTTCATCCTCATTTATTTATTTACATTCACACAGCCTAAATTGGAAATTAACTTGAAATATTGATGATTTGTGAGTAGATTTTCGGATGGGAGCCAATCGGTTTCGGAACCCCATGGGACTGGGAAAGCAACACCAAAAAAGAAGGAAGTGCTACTTTGGCTATTCTGAAGGACACTTTAGAGAAGAAAGGTGGGGCTGGTATGCCAGCAGAGACCAGGGCTTACATCACGAAGGAAGCCGAGAAAATGACCGAAGGCTCAGTTGAAGTAAAATAACTGAATACTACTAGTACTTTCAAAGAAATTACTTTACTCTCACATGAATGCATATTCTAATGTCGCTATATTTCACCCAACAGTTTAAAAATTTCATTAACACTGTTTGGATATCGTGTGAGGGCGAAAACCCAGCAGACAAGGAAAATATTGGACCAGTGAGCTATTACCCAATGCCAGGAATTCCCAGCTACTACTTCCCATACGCTAAACAGCGAGGCTACCAATCTCCTTTCGTAATGCTTCAACTTACGAAGCCACTATGTAAGCGACTTTTAATTAATTCAACTAAGGTGCTATTTAATTTAACTGAATTTTGCCAGTTTTGACAGAAGTTGTGGTTTGACTAATTTTACAGCTGGTGTCCTGATCAACATTGAGTGCAAAGCCTGGGCACACAACATTATCCCCGACAGACAGACGCGTGTCGGATCTGTCCATTTGGAAATCATGGTGGACTAAACACTCACTATATAGTATTTAACTAACCGAATGAAGTATGTATTAAAAATGAGTCTCCATTCTCCATCTACAAAATTTTGACTAAAGACACACGCAATATAAAATCAGTGTAAAGCATCCAATAGATAAACGAAGATCTTTTGTTCTCTCTGAGTGAACTCTGCCTCGGACTTTAAACCCAAAATATCTTTGTTACACAATCTGTTTTCCCTGATAGTCATCCTGAACTTTACCTTCTGTACTGCAGAAGCCAGTTGTAGTACAATAAATATGTAACCGTTTAAAGAGTAAGATCTACTTTGCATAAAAATAGGTCGTGCAAGTAAAATTAAATTATGGTGGTAGTGACTTAAATGATGAAGATGATATGAAATCGTAGTTGTGATTAAGATAGGAGATCCACATGTATGTACTGTCTCTAATCTCTATACATGTAACTTATAGTATCTGTAAATGTATTACCTATGCTGTTCATTATTATGGTGAGGATAACCGTTTTATTAGTAATCCACGAAGTACGAAGCAACTAAGATATACCTAAACGTGCTATGTAGCTCATTATTATTATTATTACATTATCCAGTAGGGGGATTGGTATTATTCATGCGATCTTAACATTATTAACAAGAGTTCACGTGCTGGCACAGTTATGATGATTTTAAATAATGTACTTTACTTTGCGTCGTGGAAATATTGTATTATATAGAATGTAATTTGCAATTGCAATCCAGCGGTCTGTAATTGGTGCAGCTAATTGGCAACTTATTCGTCAAACGAACAGCAGGATGGGTCTGGATTTCTTATTTCCGCTTACACTACACAACATGCTTCGTAGATTTACACTTGAATCATTTTAGTTATTATTTAATTCCTTATAAAACAATCTGCGTTTATAATTTCAAATGTTTTCATTTAGCTGCTGTTCTGTTATTCAATCGATATTTCAAGTGGAAATAAGATCTGAGCTTGTACTGACTTATTGGGAATATTAGTCGGACTTTTATGGTCATTTAATCGTAGTTTTCGATTTGTGGATCAACTTTCAACATTACATTGCTTACCGCATTTATAATTGCACAAATGAATTGTTTGCCTTTCTAGTTTCTTCTCTGCCGAAACAGCAGAATTTACCAAATACTATTATCCTTTAATTGATGCGTTGTTATATTTGACAATTACTAATTATTAGTTTTTGTGGCTGAGTGAGTAGAATCTGTGGGATTTGTCAATTTGTGAGTGTAATATTATATTATAGCCCTGTTTTGTTCATTTTCTCTGTCATATGCATTTATCTATAATAAAATTAATGTACATTCTCCAGAGCTACAGTAGCCAGTTTTGTAGACAATATCAATAAATTGAGTTGTGTTTGAATAATTGACAAGTCGTTGTGTTCATTGAACCTATTACATAATGCATATTGGAACTATTGTGAAGCATAGAATCTGAAACCTACATAGAATTTTTCAAAAATCCACATTCACAGCAATTAATATTTAATATGCTGTCATCGGATAAAATGTGATTAAAAATCTGCAAATTTTTTAAAAGCTTACTTTAAAATGCGAAAGAAAAAATACATTTGACCAAAAGGTATAGTTATACAGTTATCTCAGAGTCTCAGCCAGAGCCCCCAACCCTTGCCTAGTGGGTACTCCCTTCCATTTTATATTTCATTCGAGGATGTATTATTTCTCCTCCAGAATTATCCCTAACATGAAACTGAGCATTTTTAATCTCACTGTGCCGTATGATTATCCAGGAATAATTAGTGCTAGTAAAGTAATTGTGAAATCTATCATTATTGGCATACATCATGCATCGTTTTTGTAGTATCGAAATACAGGAGAGTGATTTATTTGATCATAGTGCGTATAGATAATTATTTTTTAAATTAGTACAACATGAGAGTTTTGTGAAACAATGCGAGACTCATAAATAACAATAATAATAATAGTAATAATAATCCTAAATAATTATCATACCATCATTAATGTATATTATATTGTATTTCTTTTTAATAACAACTAGGTGAAAGTCAGTAAAGCATTATTGGATTGATCAAGTGTTTCCACCCGTCTTCAGTTTTCTCTTACTAGCTGCTCTACGTCTTCTCTTCTCTTACTATTCTTTCTGCAGGGGTCTTGTTCACAATTTATTACTACCATCATCATCTATAGTCCATCGTGTATTCTCAGAGTATTGTATAAGCAGAATAAACTTAATGTAGTTAATTTCTAACATGCAGGCATTATTTACTCATCTAAATATTCTAACATTTATTGTGTACCGTGTACAAGATTATAATTTGTTTGCTAAAGTGTGGAGAGAAGAGCTGTGTGTTTTGTTGTAGTATTGCATGAACGACAAGAGATTCACAACTTTGTTTGATGGACTAATTTATTAGTAGTACATAATAGTTAATAACAATAATAATAATCGATGTGAGTTAATTTTGAACAACCTTCTTAATATCTTCTGATTCTGATGATGATTGATGACACAATTAAAGAACTTATGTAGGCACCTTGCTAAGGGACAGAGCTACACAAATCAATAAATGTAATTTAACAATTAAATCATGTAGAGTAATTAATTATTAATTAATTAATAATGCTGAGGTGGTGATGTGGACGTCTTTAGAATTTGATGGGGATGGATTGGTTTGGTGGAGGAAGAGCTTGTTGAGGCAAAGGAGCCTCTACAGTCAAAACACCGTCCTTGGACAAACTGGAACGGATCAGTTCCGGATTCACTCCACTGGGTAATAAAAATTCACGATTGTACTCGCGGTACACTGATTTCGTCTCAGATTTCTCCTCGTGCTTTGCATGGACCTAAATATACAACACAAATCTGAAATCTATGCTCCCATAATTTAATTGCATTTGAAAAGTTATTCTTAATTCGATACATACAATTATGTGTCAAAAGAAATTAGAAACGGAATCATTAAAATACTCACGAGCAGCTTATTGTCGACAGTTTTCAGAACAATTTCTTCTGGAGCATATTGGCTTACATCGAAACGGAGTTTCAATGATTTTCCGTCTCCATCATCTTGAATAAGTGGACTGTTGAGCCCCTCCAGGGCACTACCTCCCCCCGTATGAGCACTGTATAGTCATAAACATATTTTATTAATCCAACTCACGTTATCATTATTCCTCACGCACTCCGCACTTACTGCGCGCAAAAATCCTTATTCGACATTTCATGAAAAAATCATTTATGCTGCAAAAACAGTTATAGAATAAACAATAATTTGTTAATATATGCAAGAAAAGGTGGATTTATTGTGAAAATATTATTGCCATACTCGTATTATAGTGACAGATAAGTACTGTGTGTGTAAAAGATAATCTTCGAATAAATGTTGAAAAGTAGATATAGGTAAGTCGTGTCAATTGAGAGGTCAGGGACTACATTCTGCATAAATCATCGACACACAACATCTTCCCCATATTATTGGATGCGAAAGTTGCGATATTATATTCCACAGCAAAATTTTGGATAAAGCATGATAAAAACTCTAGTTTATATTTGAAATAATAATATTGTTAAATTATGGTCTTTTTCTTAAGACAATATTACTGTGAGAAAACTAATTCAGCTAAACAATTAAATGTCATTTTTCATTTTTTCAGGCATCCAGCTATTTAGTTGGAAAGTGAAGTTAGTTAGTTTAAATTAAGTTTTGAAGGAAGGGACATTGGCTGTATACACATTAATGATGGCTACAAATGACGGTCGGCGGTCGTTCAACCATTCGGAACAAAGGAAGTTATAAAATTTGGTGAGTAAGAGTGAGAAATAAGGCAGAGACAAAGAAACCGCATAAATGTTACGATAGATGGCCATTTCAATGGCGTTGCATACAAATTGTACACAATTTCTTTGTTTGTAAGAGTTAGGCAAGCCAATTGTAAGCTAAAAGGTGATGAGGATGTTTGTCGGAAGTCAAGTTGTCAATTGTTTATTATTTGTTTAATTTGTGATGGGTGTGTGACGATGGGTGTGGTTTTGGTGTGTCGGTGTCTGTGTCAGTGTCTGTGTGAGTGTCTGTGTGTTTGTTTGACAGTTGGTGGTAAGCAATGTGCACCTGAGCATAGATGATGCAGAAGAAGTTGTGGATTTGAAAGATTTGTTAGCAGAAGAGAGAGAAGAGGCGATGAGGTCATCCATTCCACTGTTACTCAACAAGTCGGACGCCATTGAGTCCAGAAAACTAGTCAACAATAAATAAGCCAACGGAATTGTCAATTCGTTAAATTCCAACTACAAAAGCTTCTTCCTTTCCTCAAACAAACAACAGACATTCACTTTTTAGTTTTCCTTGTCCGTACATTTCACTTTACCAACAAACACAGTCACTGTACTCTCCAATGTCACATTATTAATTGTTAAAAGTTTACATCTAGGATGTTATTCTATGGTTGTATATAATACAAATATTATTATTATGATAAGCAAACTTCTGACCGCACAGGTTCGATACAGATCGATTTTTCAGAGTAATTAAAGAATAGTTAAGAAAATAATTAAAGTTAAATCAATCAATGAATCAGTATGCTTAACCATACCGGTCATTTTGCAGACCGAACAAGTTCATGAACAACCTGAAAAGTCGGTCACTGGGTATGAAAAATCTGTTTACGGTAATACCTATAATATATAGATAAGAATGAAAAATGTTTCTTATAGGTTAGGTGCCGTTAGCTTAGCGATAGCCCAGATTGAGCATGCTCCGCCGCCATAAGTTAAGGTACCGTACGTAAAGTAGCAAATGCCCGCTTTGCAAAATTCTAAACTATTCAAAATGGCCAGCAAGAGTCAGCTAAAGCATATTTATTCTGCGTACTTTGCTAGTACTTCTTGTTCAGCAATATCAATATCTAATCTTGCTTTATAATAACGAACGTTATGTTCTATTGTATGTCATATTGTTAGAAAATATCTAACTGACAAAAATGCTTTTAAAACAAACAGTTGTATTTATTATATTTTTCAGAATAAAAATATATTATAGCATTATTATATAATTGTAAAACAATTAATGATCCACTAGATCCACTATAATTATTTTTAGTATTCCCCTATCCCCTATACTATACCCCTGTTTGTATAAATAGTTAGGTTTAGAGGTAAATGTAATATACATAACTAATAATACATTAGAAGTAAATAAATACTAATTATGCATATGATTGCGAATGGATGATGAAATCTGAAATTGCTTCAAGCAGCAAAAAGTGCAAACATTTTTGCAGAGAATGATAGTTGAGTAAAGGGTGTGGCACCATAAATTTAGCACTTTTGAAAAGATAGGTTCGGTAGAAGATTTAGAATAAGAGGCAGGCAGATATTGAGCTTGAAAATGTAGGAATAGGAGATCTGGACAATGTGGAGTCTGAGGATCTAGACTAAATTCTACATTTTGGATGGTTCACACAGAACGAATAGAAATGATGATTCAGACACATGGAATAAAAAAATGTTTTGTGTACCTAGTGGTTTTGTTTGCCGAGGTTTGTGTTTGTGAGGAGGTAGAGAAGAAGTTGTCTTGTCTCTGCAGAAGTTGAGTTCGGAAATTGCTCATTTCATCTTCCATTCGTCTCATCTCAGCATCGAATCTTTCTCTAATCGAAGAGAACTCCGTGTCAAGGACGGATGCATCGCTAAGTCGAACAGGGATGTGCTTGTCCATTTTCTCTGATCGTCTACAGTCTCAATTAGTCACGTACGCTGAAAAGTTAAAAAATTCAAAAAAATTCATAAATCTTCATAAGTCACAATCAAATTCGCAAAAAATAAATCGAACTCAATATTTGTATGTAAATTAAATGATTAGGTACTCCTAGACTCTAGACCTATCAGTTATCTCTTGATAACCTAATAAAAAACAAAATGCGCTTTCTTAGAAGCATCGAATCAGCTTATGACCGTAGAAACGGGCTAATCTACCCTGTACAATAATTTGCATGTTGTAATCAATGTCGGGACATTTTTGCGTAACTCCTGTAGTATTTATGACTCTTCATACATAATATGAAAGTGTGCATAATTTAGGGCTTTGTCAGATGCACAAAACTAAATGCACATGTTGTGTAGTGTGTGTGGAGGAGAATAAGACAAAGTGGAATTGAGAAGATGCCAGCCAGCAGCAGTGATGAGATGAGGCAGCTTAAACAGATACAGAGCAAAGTACAAAACTATCACAGACACTCTAGGCCTACAATTACAATTGCTGTATGTACTTAATGTACTTCATATACCACTACGTGTGTTGTGCGTACACATTATATTATTAAACATCCCAGAGGAGAGTCAAGATGAACAAGACATTTGAATTTGTATATTATATTTTATATTTCCATGTAATGATCTGGTAAATGTGAGTGAATGTAATTAAAAATGGTTGTAGCACAAGCATCAGCTATACTTGGCATTCCTGAAAGCGCTAAAACCCTTAACTTGGGTTACATCAAACCTCTAAAAGTATTTAAGTGTAGCTCTGAAATCTGAAGTCTATCTGCTTGTCATGTCATATAAACTGAAAATGATGGTGGAGGATTAGTGTGTGTGTGCAGTATGCAGTCCCTTTCGTCACAGTCGTTTTACTTTCTAGAATCATCGTCCAGAAGCTCCGAAGCTGTGTGTTCGTATAATTTCTTTTATATGCACATTCTCATGTTTTCATACTTGCGCTACAATCCTCTACCGCATCACGAACAGAGATTTGGAGATGTAGAGAGTACTGAAGATACGAACGACAGTAAACATTATAGCTATTTATATACTTGCATGCATATAGGCATGGCACTGATATCTCTCATCTGTGGAGCAATATTGCCGTACAGACACATCAGCCAATTCATGTGTTGCTTACGTAATTATATACACAGTACTCACAGTACACACGCTCTTTCGGATTTGCGAATGAAGTGCTACAGTGCTACTACAATCCTCCACTCGTATCACCCTACCACCTCAAATATTTCCTTTACCTACATTACTGCTGCCGTTTCATGTACACACAGCAGAGCATACACAGCTACTAACTACTACGTGGAAAATTAAATAAACATTACATTACAAATTACTACAACTATCATAGGCACCATTAGCCATAGGCTTAGGACCTATAGTTGGATAGGTAGTTGCATTTGCATTGCATATCGTATGTACAGTCAGTCTCACTTTTCATGCGTTCATCTACTCCACTGCCGAAAACATCGGTCTTTAAATCTTATAATGCTAGAAATATGAATAACGGAATAATAGAAGTCAATTTTGCCCAATTCATTTACAGGTTTTTTCAGGTATTTGTTTTAATAAAAACTGAAAAAATATTGGTTAATCATTCATTATTTCATTATGTCCGGCAGACCAATACTGATTGGAAATGATTTTTACACAGATGATCAAAACTGTAGGGTAAGGAGATAGAGAATCTCTACCTCCTTAGCCTATTACAGTGCATCTCTTAGAAATTCACTGCCCGACAAAGTAAAACGGGCTTGTCACAAGTCTTCATCATCATGATAAATTCTCCTTTGTAAATACTTATAATTCATAGTTATAATTAGTTCATTTGACCAAATTATTGTCTCGCAGAAGAAAATGTAGAAGAGGACACGTTTAAACAATACTAATTACAGAAATTACTCTTGTACAAGTGTCTTATTCCATTTGAGAGCAATCAGTTCATTTTGGCAAATAACTTTCGGGGGTATTACTTTGCACAACAATTGCTATTCGGGATGTTTACTCGGAAAACTGCATGCCCTTCGGGAATTCTATGTTGTAAATGAGCGGCACATTTTCATGATTGTCATATCATTTTCTGGAGAAATCACTCCGAAAAATTTACTCTAGGGCTATTTTGAAGAAGACATGCTACACTGTAAAATACAACTGAAAAACAGAAGAAAAGGTATAGGAAAGTACATGCAGGCATAAATGTAGGTATAATATCTTTTTGAAATTGTGTGCATACGAATGCATGGTGAGTGCATGGTTTGCTTACATCTTTTTGAACACAGATGAGAATGTGGAGGCACATTATTATTACATCTACAGCACGTACCCTGCTCGTACACAACCACATACACACGACAATATAAGTATAGGTACTTCCTTATACTTGTACTACGTGCACGGCTATATTGATGGTGGATATGGAGATCTCGTAATAGATGATAATAGGAAATGTGTTCTTCACGGCTATAAATAGATTCCCCCTCCTCCCCGCCTGTCTTTTTCAGTGTCGTTGTAAGTAGACTCTGCATTCAGCAGTTCTGCAGCCTCCGTCTCATTCTCATCTGTGCAATCTCCTTCTCCTAATTCTCACTTCCAGAAACTTCTTCTTCAGTCGACTTGTTGTCGCTAAACCAATGCCAACAGAATGCCCCATGCTAAAACACAATACCAAGAATGATGTTCCACTATGCTCCACCACCTCGTCTTCTTTATTATTGGCAGATGATGTGTGAGTTGGTCCACCAGACTAAACCAACTACCAACAACACCACACACGCTACACCAACTTTCATTCACATTCACAACACAGGTACTTCGTGTGTACAACTACTACTACAAATCTTATCTCTTAAAATTTAAAACCAAGCTCCTAATCACCATTATCTTCCTCCAAAATGTAAAGTGCTATAGTACATCTCAATCTATATCTTGTTATATGTATATGAGTTAAAATAACGTAAGTGCTATGTTGTGAGTCGTCATGAAAAATAGTTATAATCAAAGGCGTAACTACGTGTGACCCCACTGAGCTTCACCCCCCTTGATTCCGCAAGGGGTTATTTAACAAATCAGCTCTCAAATTCACTCTTTTTGCCTCTGACAATGAGCTGCTCCCATTTCAGAAGTTTAGATATGCCCTTGGTCATATAACATAGCCACATAACTAAGTGCGTTGGCTATTTTCATGGACTCACAACTTGCAAATATAATTTTATTTTCACAGACCATATTCCCAATTCCCACCACTATACTGTCCTACTAAATGACCTGCACGTTAGTTGCTGACTGGTAAAATGACCAGTCGCCCTACAGAAATGAATGCAGCCAGAGCCAGTCTAAGCCAAAAGGGCAGGGGCGAGGGAAATGAGACACGGCCTTTAATTTTCTTCGTCAACAAATATTGACAATCACAATA
The DNA here is from genome assembly GCA_019776165.1 of Pogonognathellus flavescens. Classification (NCBI taxonomy): domain Eukaryota; kingdom Metazoa; phylum Arthropoda; class Collembola; order Entomobryomorpha; family Tomoceridae; genus Pogonognathellus; species Pogonognathellus flavescens. The sequence goes on from JABASD010002204.1 coordinate 24,797, forward strand.
TTATGACAGTGATGGATTTGTAAGTAGATCGACACACTCAAAGTTTTGCTCCTCCATCCATCATATCGTGAGAGAAATATGATTACAGAATTACTGATTGTATTTCAAAGTAAACAAGGTCAGTAATCAGGACGTGACGCATTTGTTTACTTTATGTAAAATCCACTGTAATGTGCAGGTATGTCTGTAATCATATTTATAAAGTATAAACTAGAGCTGTCAACTTTTTCAGACTCGGCTCGAGTAAGTCTCATTTAAGATTCGTATGAAAATGGTTGCACTAGTTGCCACCTCTAGTATAAACCCGCAGTTGAACAAATACTGAGGGCCAATTTGATCGAAAAAATTGTTTTGTGTAAGGTAAATATATATAGAAAGGCAAGTGCACATCATACGCAGGACGCACTCGACGCACATACCTTAAAACATAAAAACCAAATGATGCAACTTGATTTATATCTTATGTATATTCACTTGTTCAAATTGTTTGACACAAAAATAAACACAATAAACAAGTCAGTGAAACAATTGTTGCACTTATTATTTACTGTTTGCAACTCGTCAAATGTGGTTTATTCTCACTATAGTACTTCAGTTTATTCTTCACTAGTAAATAGTAAATAGTGTTAAATTACAAGTAATACTTTTGGAGACATTTTCATGGCATAATAGGTTAATAATAATTTAGTCGAATAAGTTTTCAAATGAGTAATGGGCTACAATGCTACGACAAGTTCCCATTGACTAATATGCAGCAATTGGACGTAAAATGATTGCTATTCAAAGTATTCAGTGTGGGACAACAATATTAATTAACACTATATACATGAGACGTGCATCAATCGGGAACACTGTTTATAGTATAGGTGCTTGGTCGTATTAAGTGTACGAGAGATACCTGTTTGGCACCCAATTATTGTAATCTGGCAGGTTAATTAAGTAATCAAATCAAACCATATATACTACAGTATATAATCTCTATACATATCTGTAGATCTACTATACAATAATGCATACAGGTAAGTAAAAAGTAAGGTAAGTATAAGCAATAAATTGTTGAATAGGTAATTGAATTCAAAGTGAATATGCATTTGAAATTTTCTGCTCTTTAGTACTCATAAGCCGGATGCAAAGAGGAAAATGTAAATTATACAAGATAATGTTATGTAGTGTTCCTTAATGAAATTAGGCACCTGAGTCAGGACGAAGGATATGATGTGGAGTACTTATTTTTGATAGAAATTGCATTACTGACAATGATACGCAAACCGATGTGAATAATAAGTACAGCAAGTCTGAAGTAAAGAAATATTACTATAGGTATGTGGATGAGTATTATTCGAAAACCTCGAAATGTACAGGAATAGGTCGATACAGTTTCGACACGTAAACTGTCAGTGTTCTAGTTCAAAATGCCTTCGGTACATCTTCAAAAAATTTTAGTATCCATTATACGAATATATTATTTGGAAATGAAAGTACTTTATCATTCTGAATGACATCTTGGGAATAAATATTTCCTGGGAATTATACAGAAGCTTTTATGGAACTATAATGTTTCACCAAAATGAAAACTCAGAATATAGCGAAGCTTAAGAGTGAAGTCCTTTTCGATCACCTTACTGGGAAAACAACTGAGCTTCAACTGTCTATAACTTTTGACTGATATTGAGTAGAGACCTCGGGTGAATTTTATCTGCTAGCTAATTTATTTCTCCATTTTTGTAAAACAGAATTTTTTGGAAATAATTTAGTGACCGAAAAAGACTCCACTCTTGACACACAACTGAAGATATTTATACGAAATTTACTCACTAAATATTATTGTACGTATTCCGATTTTTATTTAATTCATGCAGCCACATATTGCAGATAATTGATGCCTACCTAGTTTACTTACTAATGACGAGTCTTTAGAATCTTTAATGATGATCTTATCCTCAGGAGAAACACTGGAATTGTGTATTATGGTTTGCTTGTGCTGCACCAACAATTTATCTCCTTCAGTAGCAGTAAGTACACAAGTAAAAGGTATTAGTAATACAGATAAACTGTTGAATCTGTAATTGCAAATTGCATACCTATATATGTACGTTACATATCTCACTCTGATGGGGCATCTGTCATTAATGTTTTATTCAATAAAAATTTATCATTCATGACGAATGTGTATAGATTCAAAGAATAATGTCTGATTGTGGTTCGTCATTCTGGGTGACATTATGTCATGTCGCGGATTGAGGACTTGAAAAGAAGTGAAGTAATACAAACATTACTTCCACTACAGATCCTACTGCTACACTCAACGACGCTCCTTCTACAATGACATTTGCAATTATCGTGTGAGACATTTACGCAGGTATTCACTCAACTGATTATATGCTTCCTTATAGCCTTGAGATTGTTGCAAGGAATTCCATTCGTGCTTCCAATCCTAATTGCCCACTGAACGCAATTAGCTGCAGTTTAAAAGACAGGAATCGATAAAATTTTATGGAGATACATTGAAACGTTATGTGACCTCATTTGTTAACTGTTAGTTTCAATGAGGAAGATATGAATAGTGAGAGAAATGAGATTTAATTTAGAAGTGTCATAGTTCAGTGGCTCTAAATGATACACGCGATTTCCCATCTGTCTCTAATTGTCACTATAAATTAATTTGATGCTACACACACACAGCTGAATTATTTCGATCTCTGAACGTAACACAATGCCTCTAAACAAACAGAAAAATGGTGCTGACTCAATCAGCAATGCTGCCAGCTAAACTTACAGTAACAATTTCCCTAATACTACGGGATGTACTACGTACACTGACTCATCCATTGTTCAACCCAAACAGTTGACCTTCAAAATGTCTCTAATGTCACAGGTAAGTAATTTTGTTCTTCATGCCACAAAAATGCACTTTGCACACTCATCATAATTTCTGTGGCTGTAATGATTTTAGTTTGAGACGTAAGAACATCATGTGTTGCAGTGTTACCTTATTTTCTTTTTACAGATCGTTTTCCATTTTGAAGTTGATTTTACCCTTCATATTTTAGTCGCACACCTATTAGCACACCGTTACATGACAACTCGTTTACTATAATTGACAAAATCTACCTTAATGTTTGTCCAAAGTGTTCATCTACCTAATTACTTTTCCACAACTAAAATGACGTAAAGTGATGTGAAAAATCTGTGTGTGGGTTGATAGTTGATAGTTGATGCTGTCAATGTTTTAACTTAATTGTTCGACTAGTTTAACTAAAAGTTTCTTGCTTAAGCTAAGTATAAGTATATCAATAACCCTGAATGTGTAATATTATATGAGGAAGCTGAATAGTCTGAAACTTAAAACCCTGTTCTGGGGTCGAATGTTTAGCTAATGCAAAGGTGGGTTATATAAGTTCTATACTATCAATGAGTACTAAAGTAATTAGTTTTGTGTGAGTAGGTTATTTTATTAATGGATTCGGGTGAGAGTTCAGACTGGTAGGTGTTCAGTGAACATAAATGCCTAATATATACCTACTACTATTATTACTATGTGTATATCATTCTTATACTATACAGAAAGGTAATGGTTACTTAACATTAATATTTTATAGTGACTAGTGCAGATGTGAGCACTTTATGCACTTATTATCGTTATGCTATTATAAAGAAGAGTTTTAAGAAGCAGACATACTGCCAATGTGTAATAGTAATACGTAAGTAATAATGAAATGAGTACACAGGAGAATATTATGTAGATAGCTTGCAGCGTTATTCTAATTTTTGCTGTAGAGTGTATGCCTACACAAGATGTATATGATGATATACATCTACCCATTAGGGATATTAGAGTGAGTGGATGTACTGAGTGGTACTCGCACTACGTGAATTAAGGTGAGTTGTGTTGTGAGTTGACTGTGCTGTGATGGTGTGCAATGCAAAGTGCACCTGCAAGTGCATCTGTTTCGATTTTGCGGAATAACTGCTAAAATGGTAAAGTGAGTGGAAAACGGACAAGCTTAGAATATGAAGGGTGTGGTAAATAATTACCTGTGTTTGCAGTTTGTAGAAATGAGTTGGAGAAAGCCGTGGAATTTGAATTTGAAATAGATTGGAATTGGAAGTTATTCTGAGAGATGCAGTGAGGCTGTGTCTTGTGTGATGTTGCTCGTCTCCGCTCTTCTGTGAAACTGTTTCTGTGTGTTGTCTCTGTCCGTGTGTTTGTCAAGTGAAGCTGCTCTCTCCCTTCCTCATCTTCTTCCCTGCTTCTTCCTCCACACTCACAACACACGTTGCCCAATATTCTTACACTCTTACTAGAGGCCGGATTGGGTTGGCTTTTTCCGACCCAACCCAATTTCGACCCATTGAGAGCCCAACCCAACCCAACCCAAAACCCAGTGCTAGA
>JABASD010002205.1:0-29186 GCA_019776165.1 Pogonognathellus flavescens
TTCTGCTTTTGTTTGGTTAAAAAAATTATTAATGTCATTGTTTGTGTCCAAGTCTTACCTCGTGAGGTCCCGTAGGACTGCTTGATGTTAGTTTTGTGTGTGTGTATGGTGGTGGCAATACTGGTAGTGGCAATGGCATATCACCAGACGAAAGTGGGACTTACATTTACATTTATTTCTCAAATGGGCTTCCCAGCAACCAACTAAAGTACAAGTAGTACTAGTAGAGTAGTCAAGTCAAACCAAGTCACGAGTAGACTTAACTCGCGTTAGCTATCTTCAACAGCAATACAGTAATAGCATGATTGTACTTATACTCCCAACACTGGCAATAAGTAAAGAAAAAGGAGAGAGAGAGAGAAAACGGGAGAAAGAGAGACAGAGACGCACATTATACATCTACACAGAATAAAACGGAGGGAAGAAGAAGAGAGAGAAAGAGAAACTAACTAACTACCCAAGTGGACTGGAATGGAAATGGTTGGAAATACTGGGTAATTTAATGTAATGCAATGCAGTACAGAATTACATACATGCGAACAATACACACTAAAGAAATACAAGCAGTGAGTCAAATAAGGATAACAATGTTCCACTACAATGCAATGGCAAATAGAAACTGTATACATTGCTTATACACACACACACATCTGAATTGTGAATAGAGAATGCCAGAGAATGCCCCTAGTTCGTCTTCTTGTGCTATTTGTCGGCAATAATGTAATGTAGTAAATGTTATACAGAAACCATAGAGCAGGTTGAATTTGCTAAGTTGTACTGGGCTGTACTGCTGTAGTTAATAGGACATAGTGCTTAATACGCTTATATTGTATAAGGTAATATATCGCAGTGGAATCCTAACAGTAGTTATTGTACTGTGTGAAATGGTTACTGTGCAAATATATCTGAAGAGAATCACAAGGGTATAAGTACTAAAATGCATTGTGTATACTATATATGGAGTAGTAGGTATTATTTTTGTGTCTTTGGCTCGGTTTGACTCGACACTACTTGACTTGACTAAAGAGAGAGAGAGAGAGAGAGGTTGTAGTATTTGTATAGAAAGAGGTGTCTGTGCGTTTCTGTCTATTCTATCTGTACTATGCTCCTCGGGCTTCTTGCCAACTATTGTCCATAATTTTATTCAGATTCTTCAAGTAAATACCTGAAATAAACGGAAAGTAACGAGTTGCTGTAAATCTTTTCGAGTGAGACTAACTCTAACTCTCGCTCAGACTAAAGTATCTGTAGTTGTAGTAGTAAATGCTGTTAGACGTTAAAAAACTTTTCCTTTTCTATTGTCTAATGTAGTGGACCAGTTGTAGGCGGGAGGAGTAGTAGTAGTGAGAGGATGATATAATTTTACTAACGTATATTTATTATAAGAGCAGTATTAAATATCAGGGGAAAGTGTGTATATAGGCAAGTTGACACTTGTCCTGGTATTTTATGACGGTTTACACTTCACTACAAAAAAGAACGGAGATGAAATTGTAAACTGAGTTATTACTTTGTAAACATATAGAAGTGTACTATATAAAGGTAGTACAGAGACATACAACACCTCTGAAGCAAAAAAAAAAGATTCACAGACAGAGTTTTACTTATCTACAAAAATAGTTTCAATGTAGTGCAGCAGTTATAAGTAGTAGGACTAAAGCTTCAGTTTGTCTCATGTGAAACTTTCTACCTGTGAGACTGTGAGACAAGCTTATAAAGACCAGAGAGACACATATTCATATAATATCTACTTTGAGTTTACCCACCTCTAGGAGTAGTAGGTATCTTTTCATGGTACTTAAAACCCAGCTCTCTACAATTTACTACTTACTACTTATATATTATAAATGTGAAGGTGGAAGATATCCAAAGGTCCCTTTGCTGGAAACGTCTCGTACAATAAATAACTATGTAGGCATTATATACTTTGTGTTGCTAAATACAAAATTCAATTTTGAAATAAGCCCTAGCACTGCTGCTGTAACTTTAAAAGAGAAAACTATTTTCTACTTTTACATCCACTACATCAGGAAATAAGTCTAAACTCCCCGTTCTGAAGTACATATACAATGGGACTAATAGAAAAAGTAAACTACGCTTCTGCTCCTACCACTTTTTCTCTTGAGAATTCGGAGTGCAAGAAGAATTTGAAATCAAATCACAACAAAATAATGGTTACAACTTACAGCCAATATTACACAAAGGCACCTTTACCTTTCTCTGTTAAAACTTCCAAGTGATCACGTATATCAAATCAATATAAAACTCCATTGTGGAAAAACTTGTACACAGTCCTCATATGCACTGTGCAGTGACTTTGTAACGAAATGCACCTACTGTACTAGCACCGTGTAGTAGGACCATAATGTACCAGAAAATAATCTATCACCTATATATAGATAAATTTCCTTGTTGTAGGTACACTACTACAATTCGTCATATCTTACTTACCTTGTAATAGTATTTGTAGCGCACATGTGAATCTCACAAGTAAAAAATTGCTCCTACTACGGATTGCTGTAGTATACTTGTGTTGTAGCCACGGGGAAAAGTTGGATTAATCAAAAGGAGATAAGAAATGCTCAGTAGCACCATACCTTGATCGCTGGCCAAAACGAGAAGAATGAAGACAGACATTAGAAAAGACCTCGTACTCAGAACATGATGATGATGATAATCTGCTGAAATAGAATCGCAGAAATCCAAAGCCAAAGGACGAGAGAATGAAGAAGATGAAGCTTTGATCTTGTTAAAGTAATAAAATGTCATCGTTCAACTGTATATACCAGGATACAGTCAGTTCAATGTGTGGAGTCAGTAGTTTTCCTCCGTATACACTTCAGTAGACTCACAAAATTTCAGTTGTTCAGCTGGATTACTATACAGTCTGTAGTATTGGCTGCTTTGCTTGTTTGTAGTGGTGGTAGTAGTAGACCTCTTGTTTAGAATCAAAGCCTCTACTACTGCAACTACCATATATAAGTACCTACTAAAAACTTTATACGTATCTCTCTGTCTGTATATAGTAGGCCAAGTGTACCTACTCCTATGTACACGGTATACAACTTCTAATGTAGAATCTACTACACTGAACTGAGTCCTCTTTTTCTCCTCGTATTGTATTCAGTCGTCGTGTCGAGTCGTCGTCGTCGGCGGTCAGCTCACAATCAAAAGGGACACGCAGAACACACAGAGAGAATGAGAAGGGAGACAAGTACTTTTCCTCTCTCACTTCAGCTTCGACTCAACAACAACGGCTCCACTTTCAAAGCGGCTTTCCTTTGTAGTTCTACTTGTACATAGTAGTCTTCTTCCGTAAGTAAAGTACGAGCACAACTCTAGGTACTACTCCTATACGTTAAAATACGAACGAGCATAAGAGAGAAGCACTCGAGTAGAAGCTGCTGAATCTCAAACTCATCTGTTCAACACGAGATACTTGGCTACCCTCCTCTCATACTACACATACATACAGAATACAGACAGACAGAGAGAGAGAGAGATACACTCAGTTAGTCTTTGCACATACAAAGTAATACTAATACTAACAAATCCAACAATAAGTGCCCTATGGCCTTTCCCTATTGTTAAATGTAATCCTTGTACAGTACGTGCACGATTTATAGTTACCTAATAGAAGTAGTTGGTAATTGAGATACGAATTAGTTTTTAATCATTCAGTCTATCTTGTGTATTTTACACTTACCTCATTCAATTTAAAACGACGAATAATTACATTCATTACTACATGAAGGAGATATTATCATTTTATTTAGTTATCTACCTGTGTGTAATGTGAGAAATGAGTATTTAATTTGTGTCTCTTTTGCACTTTTATAATCGTTATCGTAATTGTGAATCTTAGAAATTATAGCTGTAGGTGGTACAAAAATTTGATGCGGGGGAGTTTATGTTGTAGTAGGATTCTTCGTAAACGTGGTGTACTGGGATTCAGCTACGCACATAACAATAATATTATTAGTGTAAGATAGCATGAAATGTTTATTGTGAAGAGTGGAGTAGATTTTAGTTGATATTATAATGGCCGTTGGGATTTTGTGATGTCGTTTTGCAGTATTCAGAGAAAGTCAGCCGGAGGACTCCTCGTAGTTTATAGCATGTGTATGTGTGATAAGATAAACATGTAGTTTTGCATTGGCTACTATTAGAGAAGGTTAGTATTAACAGTACTAGTAGAAGTAGTAGTAGGAGTAGACTGTTTGTTTGTTTATACTGGGAGCAGGAGAAGCAGCACTTGCACTTTACTTGACTTGACGTTGGTTTTTGTGTATTGTTTTGCTCATACGAGATAGATTCTATTTACTGTGTGACTATTCTATGTATATTACAATGTATAGAGTTCTGTTGAGTTGTGACAGTCCTATTAGCCTATATCTCTATGTCTTATACTATTTATATAGTTCTGTGCTTTACGCCTTCTTGGACTGAACTATGAGACAGGCCATTGTTCCTTTTCTTTGCTTACACGATCTCATCATTGTAGAATGTAAGTGTAACTCTGTACTCTATATACTATAGAATAGAGCAAGGAAAGAAATTGTACATAGAGAGAAAGGTCATATGTAGGTTCTAGGTTGCTATCTGTGAGTGTCTGTATGTACAGTTGGAAGAGAACCGGATGATTTTTGCCTTAATCCTTTGCAATTGGTTTGGTTTTTCCTTTTTTCATCTGCTTTCTCTTTCTGTATGTTCCTTGGGCGTAGTTAGACGTGGACTTGTTCTATTTGCAGTAGGAGTAGTTGCTGTAGCAGGACATTCTGTGAGCAGTTCAGCAATAGTTATGCAGCGGCATAAGACGAAGAGCAAGCAGTAGGAGTAGTAGTAGTGGTACACGTACAAACAGGGAAAGTCACCCTCATCCTCTGCTCCTAAAGATAAAAGAGAAGAAATCGTAAAAATGGATTAGGCTCTACTTTCTCTTTTTCTCGGGCGATTCCAACCCACTATATCATATTTTTACTTAGTCGCACTACTAACTCACTGAAGATTTCTATACGAGACATATCCAAAAGTAATATGTGTAGAAAACACCCACGTTTTTACTTTGTAAAAATGTACATACATAAAACTGCTATGCTTTACATATAACACAGTACCATATAATACTTAATACTATACCAGTGGGCTGTTTTCCATCGGAGTATGAATATTATACAAGAAGTAGTGTGATCTTGTGCTATTTACTAGTTACGATATACTTTACGCGCTACTTTTCCCTTTTTATAGGTATATTTTATGCTGTTCTAACAATTTCCCTTGAAATTGTCCTATATCTTGCAGCACGTCCACACACAGTAATGTACTGTGTGGCATGGCATGCCATCCCACAGTCTGCTGTGGTTTCGTTTGTCGGTATTGGCAGGTCAGGCGAGTAGTACGCGCCCAGACAGACGGGAAAAGATGTGCTCTGTCCGGCGAAAAAATACTAAAGTAGTCCTCTCTGGCTACTATGTGTATGTATTTAGTATTGGATTGGGATTTAGATTGGTTGCACTCGTTCCGGGAGACTCAAGAGCTCTTCGAAATAAAATAAGGTTGTCACACACCACACTCTGTGTACATATGGAAGCGTTTTTTTAAATATATTGCATGGTATATTATATGCTTGTGTAATGTAATATCGAATCATGTGGAATACTAAATAGGAGACAAGACAGCTCGAGATGACTTGATAGTTTCCATATATATAAAAGATGTAATCGTATGATATAATATAATAAAGACTGAGCACAGGGACAGTATCAAAGATTATCCGTATAGTGTACACACAGTACTGCTACTCGCACTCACAGGGTGTTAACAAATAAAGACTTCCGCCAGACTTTGTTATGTTGAAAGAATTTCCGTGTGCAACTTCTGGTTCTGTGTGCTTTTTAACTTGCAGTGAGCAAAAGCACAACTGTGGAACAAAGTACTATCTCAACTTTTCATCTATAATTTCAAGTAATTTCTGGTCTAATTTAATCTACGCAGATGGAAATAATAAAAGTGGTAGAGGGGACATAAGGTAAGTAAAGTATGTATCCTCTCGGAAGACCAACATGTACGGTTACAACTACTCTCGGGTACTTGTTGAAGAAGATCTTTGTGTCAAAGGATGTGATGCTCGCTGGCTTTCTATTTTATATCTGGATGTACTTATTCTATTGTTTGTCTTCGGGCGATGAAATTGCTTCAACTATCATCCTTATTACTGTATCCAAGTTTTCGGGAGATACAATAAAGAACCCTGTATTGGACATAAAAGGGCAAAGAGAATCTCATGACAGGAGGACATGAAATTTACACCGTATTATTACAGAATACAATCTACTACACATGTGGAGGTTTTCCGAGGATGATGATTACTTTTCTTTAGAGCATCACGCAAAGATTTCGTATTCTTTCCTATACTCTACATAATTTTCACTTTTTCCGTCTTCGTTAAGTTAACGCTTCTATCATCATCTTTCTTTTGGGCAAATGTATATAGACATAGGGAGAATTATACTTGTTAATAAGATATCTCTCCCTATATACAAAATATGATGGTGAAATGCAAAAATGACATCATACGTTTTATGACATCCCATTACTTTTCATACGTACAGGGTCACGGTTATAGGTCTTTTGATAATTAAGCCATGTATAAACGGTAGACGTATTTTCACTTCTTTTCATAAAAGTTATAGTACAGATTATTCCAGGATGTTTTGAATAGTCAATAATAGAAACAAACTTCAATGTCAGAAAGGCTTAAAGTTCTTAGTTTCTCCACTTTGTGGTACACTTAGATTTTATTGATATGCCTGCAGTAGTGCTCCATTTACCTTGGAGGACTTAAGAGAAAGGATTTTAATTGAATCATTCTGTAATAACGTTGAAGCAATTAAAACACTTGTATATATCTACAATACAAGTAGAAACAGTGTGCATGTAGTATAACTTGCATTTTCCACAAAGAAACGCAACCATAACACTAAAGGTGTATAATTTAAAGGCTTTTTTATATCGTAGTTTTTCTGTAAACAGTGATGAACAGAAAAATGACTATCTCTCAACTGCCGCAAAGGATAAGATGCGGATTTGGCCATGAACTTAATTATTTTAATATTATGCCAATTACATATTTTCGTTTCGGCGGAAGTAATTTTTTTAAGCGAATTTGTTAGATGATCGGCTCTTCCGCAATTAATCGCAATTTACATTGTACAGGTATTAATTAAAATTACTGTACTTTTAGCCTACTTCATGTAAAATCAATATCACTAATAATATAATAGGTATGCAGTAAAATATGTAATATTATGTAAATAATTTAATTTGCTTTCCTAAACTTGTACGCTAAAGTTAAAGTGCACCTGATATTCTCGGAACTTTTAATAGGCAACCCTGTATTGTTACTTTTGTATAAAAGAGATGAGAGCTGCATGAGTATGATACGTAGCCTTTGTGTGTTGGAAATTGTATACTACAAAACTATTTGGACGCTAACTGCATTGCTTTTAAGATATGATATGCGATTATGCTTTGCTTTTATTTCATCCACTAGCAGTTTTTTTAAAGATTCTGCTAACAAGCGACGGTATTATTATAGGAAACTGCAGACAACTCAAAGTCAGACAGAGAATTGAAAGTCTTAAAGCGAACACAGCACGTATGTACACAGCAGAGCAATATATATGGAGAAAGTGCAGCTTTCCACGTCTGCATGCTCACCATTGCCTTTTCGTTTCAGGCGGTAATGTAGAAAAGAGTTTATGAGCCAACAGCCAAGAGCTAACGATAAGTAAAGTGAAGTAACGAAACGTAAGCTAAAGGGTGAAAGCCAGAAAGAATTTACTAGGTAATGTAACACAGCATAACGTACGTCACTAACGAAAGAGTCAAGCTGCTAAAGGAAGGAAATTCTCCGAGAGCTTTCCATCCATTCTCTGATGGTCTCTGTCCTTTTACTTTGTGTACCTTGTGTGTGTCTACGTCCTGTGGAAAAAGCACATAGAGTACTTACTCGATTATAAGTAGTAGTAGATCTTTTATATTTATAAAAATTGCTTTTTCGTTGTGAGGTGATAGTGAGGTAGATGCGGTGGAAGTTGTAAGATGTAGATAACTAAGGTAATCGAATGGGTGAATGGGTGTATCCATCTAACTTATATAGGTGAGTCCAAAAAACCCGAGATATCTGTAACTTATAAAGCATTATCTGTATACTAACTGCTCCTACTTATACTCTGGTGTATATAGCTAAATATATAAAATGTGACTTTTAGTAGTCGGACAACCATGTAGTTACTAATAAGGAAAATCTATAGGAAATTGTAGAAAACAGGAAGTTGAAACTAGCTGTAGTAGTAGTATGTATATAAAGTATAAAGGTCTGTCTGTATATGGTAGTATGTATGGTTTGGTTAAGGACTTTAATAGTAGTCCCAGTACCTTTTACTAGTAAATTCTACTACATACTAGAAAATTTCAGCTCTTTCAGTATTTGTGAAGGTTTCTAGGTAAGTTATAAGAGGAATTAAGTTTACTTTGCGGCTGGAAGAAAAAACTGCTCAGCCAGTAAGAATGTGAAAGCGTCTGTCTTTCAGACTGACCCGATTATTGTGAGACTGCTGGAGTAGTAGGAGTAGTGACTGTCTAAAAGTATATCTAGTAGGAACTTCTACCTATACTTTATTAAAAGGTTTGTGTGTACTGTATGTGCTTCCAGCTATGTTATATTGCATTGGGATCTCGTAAATGGAAAGTAACTGTAAATAAAAATCTTTCTTTGACTGGGTGTGGTGGTGCGGTGGATGGAGACCTTAAAATCTGAACTAAATCTCTGCAGGCTACAGTTATGATTCTGAGGAACTAGTACTAAGTTTATTGCTTTTGAGTTATCTTTGCGTGTGGAGGTGCTCTAAACGAATTTTTAGTAGCGTCATTTCTACCAGTTTCATGAGTTCTTTTCGGTATATCACCACTCACTCCGCTACAGACACAAAACGGAGGAAAATGGATGGTTGCTCGCAGACCATGCCTCTCTGTGTTGATGAGTACCTTTAAATATTTACTAGTACAGAATGTATGCATACAGAGAAACTTTCAAGTGTGTGAATATTATTACTACCTCTGTAGTTAGTACCTACTATCGGACTTCATAGATGGAAAAAACTATAGATATACCCGAAAGAGTAGTTTTTGCATTGTGGATATTAAACTGCAAACTGGGACAATGAATTATAGAAAAGGAAGGAAGTAAAAGGCATTTCAAGAAATTTTCAACTTTGGGAAAACGACTAAACTGCTAAATAAACGAACAGAGCAAATTAATTTTTAATTAATCTTTAATTGGAACCACTCGAGAAGATCCCACAAAGAGAAAACGGCTTAGCACAGAAAGAGAATATGTTCCCGCTGACGTGTAACAGCTCTACCTATAAATAAATATTATTTAATTCTCTACAGAATTATAAGGGATCACTAAGTACCTACCATTACTATACCAGAAGGTAATCTCCCTATATATATACACATTGCATAATACACCTATACAAAGATTCTTCCACTAACTTTCAATCCTGTGAAAATATTAGCACAGTCTCTATGCTGGTAGTCTGTTTTTATTGCATGGTTCTGCATACTAAATACTAAATCAGAAGCTTAATACGTAGAATTACTATGTGTTATTGTGCTTGTCACTTACCTACCTCTAACAATAAGTAACTGCACACTAGCAGTAAAACTTTAGAATATGGGAGAAGAGATAAGGTTTTAAATTTAAGCTGGCTAAGTTTATTTACAATGTTAGCTATCTGGGTGTAGAATAACCAAATTTAGAGAAAGCACACACATAGTAGAACAATATATACTTCTCTGGAACTGTGTAGTAGTTTGTGTGTGCTTTTCTCCTACTAAATAGTAATACTATAAGCGTCCTTGGTCGAATTCACATTCAGATCCCCATGACAGAGGAGAAGAGCTTTGTAGACAATCAAAAGGCGATTGCTTGCTAATTGTGCATGAGGAGAGTTTTAGCCGAGTTTTGGAAAGTTGAACAAAAGGCGTAATTCCAATGGCTCTAAAGTCTGAAGTAAAGTAGTTCCTCTCAACCGTATAATATATTTACTTGCGCTTTTATGAAGGTGACTCTGAATGCGAAATGAACTGTAGCGAATAAGTTACTGGTAAAGTAGAAGCGGAAAACTACACATAGAGCTACTAAGTCACCAGAGCATATTTCCTATTAAAATCCCATGTATAATTCCATACTTTATCTGTCTACACTTCCACAGATTCAGTTTCCATACTGAATAATCCTTTTCGAAACGCAAACAAATACAGAAAGAATTCTCTCTGATTGTTGTACGTAGAAAAGCAGAGAGAGAGACTAGAGAGAGGTAGCTTAGAGGCAAACTACAGATAAAGAGTCCATACACACACAAATAATGTACATATATAATTGGATCTTTCACAGGACAATGTACCTATATAGATAGTATAAACTTATTGGTAGGCACACCACGTTATTACAATAGTAGCAACTACAAATATAACATTAAATAGTAAAAACGAGCCCGAGAGTTCTTTGCTTGTCTATTATCTCTAGATGAACTCAACATGCATAAAATAAAGGCTTGTATAGTATGTGTATGTGTGCAAGAGCAAATAATTAAATCCCATTGTACATTAACAGTGTCTATATAATAAAGCAAGTCAAGGCATTTCGTTACTGTACATTTATTATTATATCCTATATATACACCCTCATACTGGTAAAGGCAACCTAGGAGGAACATAACAAAACTACAACGAGAAGAACTATGCCCGCACAAGTTTTCTAATTTTAATAGATAGCCAAAGCAGGAAGGGCAATGAGAGAAGGCAAAGCTCATTACACTTATTACTTACGGGCTTCTGATGAACTGAACTCTGTTCATCTTGAGCTTAATACTTAAAACACATACACACATACATAAGCACCCATACACAGAGCAACTGCTCAACTGAAACGGAAAAGTAAGAAAGCAAGTGCCACACTATTACTTTACAGTACTACATAATTTTATACCATGAACCAAGCACATATACATATAGTGCAATGTAATAAGTGAAATAAGGAAACTGGAGGGAAAGTAGTAGTGTGGTATCCTGTATAGGGGAAGAATAGCTGAAAAGAATCAGCAGACACATAAATGCATATATATACACATAACACATACATACACACACGTAGGATTTTCGTACAGGACTAACAGAATATAATGGAAAGTGGAAGGATGAATGAGTACGCCTATGAACTTTGTTGAGTTTCGTTGTGAGTGCTGTGGGGAAACTTTTCCTATTATTTTTATTATTATTTCACCTGCGGGACTTGGTTGAATGCTGAATTCTCAATGCAAAGCTCTAATGCTAACGTTTTCTCCTCGCAGCATTTCTTTCCTTTTTCCTACGACTCTTCCTGTGTGTTCCGATCTGTTCTCCTGGCTCTGATGTTGACCGTTTTTCTTCGCCCGCAACCCTTACTTACACTTCACACACACACAAAACGGTTTTCTACACACTCACCAGTGCATGAATGCATATTACACATTACACTACTACATAGACATGTATAGGTACACATTACACATATTATTTCATATAGAGATACTAGATGAAGGCATAATACTAGAAGAAGCCATTCATTTATAAGTACCACTATGTATTTGTATTACTGCTATTTCAAATGCTCTTCTTGTGTGTTTTCATTTTCGATTAGACTGTCTCTTGATTCTCTACCTATGTATTATAGTTACATATTACATATACATGAATTCTGTATATACACGTTGACTGTATGCAAAATGAAAGTGTTCTGTGTGTCTGAGACTTATTTAGTGAGTTAGTCGTAAGAAGGAAGAGTAGGCAGTTGGAAGTTAAGACAGACACTAATTTACATTTGATATTCGTTCTCTCTTAACTCTCAGACTAAATCAACAGTGGAACAATTACTTTATTTTACGATTATAATTAACTTCACATTTCATTATAGTAGTTCTATTCCCACTTTGAATTACTACTTCGAGAAATCGTTTAAAGCCAAGCTATTTGATATTTCTGTCATCTTCGTTCTGGTAAAAGCAAGGGAAGAATACATTTACGTCTTCTGCAGTAAAATGTTTTATACTTGCGAAGACTTCGACTTACTTTTCAATGTGTCTGTCTACGAAAGTAGCTTCCAGACTCTCTTGTAATAATAACTTTCCTGTATTACTACTCATTCTGTCATACCGTAGAAATATACTACATCCTATATATTATTTTTAGTCCTATATTATTTATTTCTTTACCTTGTGTCTTACAAACTATAATTTATTGTCTGTTTCTGGGTATAAATCACGCAGGGGTTATATACAAGGGCGTCAAAAAAGCGTCCTTATCATTAGATTGAAATACTTAAGCACATAGAGACTTTAAAAGTGTGGGTGTATGTAAATGTTAATCCTTTCGATTTTATCTGTAAATAAAAGAGAACAGAGAAATATTGAGTTAGTCTCCTTTATAGGTTAAAAAGAAGTAAAATAGAAGAGACAGCTGGAAGAAGACAAGCCGAGAGAAAATCTAGAGCCGTTCGTTAGAGAGTTGCGGATAAAAGTGACGTGCGTGTGTCTCTAATTTGCTATAGTACCTACTTTACTTTAGTTTACTAAGGTGAAGAAAGAATTTCTGTCTGTATTTGTTAGAAAAGCAGCAAGATTACAGTTTCATCCGTTCGTTTGGATGGTGTGGGACGTCTAAACGTAAACACAGCACTACCACACACATTCACACACACTACCACACAAGGAATGGGGAAGAGTGAAAGAATGAGCCTAGCTTATCTCAATGAATCCCAAAATAAATCAAAGAAATCACTTTCTATCAAATCAGAGTCGCTCACCCTTCCACAGAATTTTTTTCATTAACTCAACTCTTGTGAAAGGAAGGGATGAGCCTTTACGGAAAGTCTATAATGAACTATTAGCACTTTGTCACTCTGACAGCCTTCGCCTGTTCTCGTTTGCCCAGCAAGATTTCCTCCCATTTAGCACTCACAGTTACTTACTCCGCCACGCTATGTGCTTCTACACTAAATTCCTATTTGTGTGTCCATTCACCATTCGTAAGCCAATACTACTTCTACTACTGGCCTTACTAGTACAGTTCACTCTGTCTTAAATATAAAACGAATGTGTAAGAATTACTTCCAACATTACACACTGGTACCAGAGCTACAATTCTTACTCCTACAGTCAATAATACAGAAAACTGAACTGACTGGCTAGAAAAGCTTAACTGAGCTGTGTAGAAGTGCAGATACGAGTATTAGTAGCATTACTCCGGTCTCTCTACCACAATACTAACACTAGTGGCTTATTTCTTTCAAAATGAATGAGAAAAAGGATTGTGATTGCCATTCTGATTAAGATTTAGCGAAAACTTTCTCTATTTCTCCCCTGCTATGGTATTGATAAGACTAAACTAATACAGAACAGACAGACATCATGTAGTTAAGTCTGTTAATATCATTACCACACAGTAGATTCAATATCCATATAAAATCTCCACTCAGGCTGCCTACTTACAAACCTACACTAACTAAAGCATCTAGTAATATTCACGTAAGTGCTAGTACCTATAACATAATATACTTAAAATAATATATTATACTTGGAAACGTAAGCAAAGACAAATACTACCACTGATAAAATATATATTATTATCCTACTCTACATTTCTACACATCATTAAAAGTAACGGAGCTACATTATTCGAATGAACTGCATGTCCGTCTGTCTGCATGCACGATAATTCAAGAGCCGAGCCGGCCGAGCGGTTTGAGCCTTAAGGCTTCCAACTAGGTGCATGCATTACCTAGGTGCATTAATTGGAAGTCTAATTACGAAGATGGGGTTAATCGGTCCTACATGACCTTTGATCTTTTAGATTAATTATAGCGTTAATACACTTACAGCCTCAACTATTGAATACATTCTAATGGAATTCCACTTATTTTTGAAAGTTAAGACCGCAAACTTTTGAATTAAGAGATCGACTGTGTTTTCGACAATATTTCTACAAATGACAATTGATGCTTTTCGATGCATGTATAGTCAAAGTAGTTATACAGCTACTAAAACACCTGGTCAAAGTTGTTTAATGTCATAGTTAATTCTGTTACCGTGCCCTGGTTCAGAACAGTGTTACCTTTTGACTGCGATACTTTATTGAACCATTACCAATGGTTTATTAGCTTTAGCGATAGTAGTGCATGCTTAACAGTATTGTCTATTTACTATTTATACACATATTGCATAATATTAGTAGAAATATGTGTGTTCTATCTTTGTGTGTATTCAAGTAGTATTGCTTATCTGTACTAGTATATTATATTAAAGAGAACATTGCAATGCTAGCATACATAACTAATGTTCTGCATAAGTTACTTTAGTAGGTATTGCAGAGTCTTGTGTATTTTACAGTGGTAGTGGTAGCGGTACTGGCACTACTAATACTGGGTCGACTCTTTAGTCTTTACATAACATAACGTAACTTAGGAATGAATTGGAAGCTTGTTGGAACTGTCTGTAGTCATGCCAGAGCCGTAAAGTAAAGGGAAAGAAAAACTTTTGCCGTAACACAGAGAGAGAGGACAGAGCTGAGCTTAACTCAAGACACCAACACAAGACAAGACCAGAGGAGCAGGAGCAAAGGAAGAATAAGAAGAAGTAGAAGGCTTGAGCAGAGTTTACTACAAGAGTCCAATCGTCTCTCACTTATAGGCTAAGTTATAATTTGCTAAGCTTTGTTTAGGCTCTTTACACGTCGTACAACAAACAAGTTGCTTCCTACTTTTTCCATAAGAGAGTCAAGTCAAGACTCACACTTAACTTAACTCAACTGTGTGCTTTATTCTCTTTCCTATATATATACACAGAGAGATTCATAATATGTACCTACTACAGTAATATATAACTATATTGCTTTAATAGCGCGAATCGAATAAACGAGAGTGGCACAACGCACACAGTAGAAGTGAAGAAAGTCAAAGATAGAGAGAGAGAGAGATAGACAATGCTTTAAACCTAAACAAAAGGATGGCACAATGGAAAACAAAAGGTTTATGTGTATTATCTATACACACATCTCCTTTTATATAACCCATATAGCTAAAATACCTACCTAAGTAAGTAAATACAAATATATACAGCTATTTTGAGATAACTCTACCACTATGTCCAAGTACAACGAGATTTTATATAATGAAACCAAGATGTTACCTTCATATTTGTAGAATCAAGCAGCAGTGGTCTCTTTCTGTCTCTTTTCTGGCTCTATCTTTCACCCAGAGAGAAGAGCAACGGGCTATGTTAAGGATCAAGTGTTCAAAAACACTCCAGTATATACTAAATGATCACAAAAGGTCGGGAAGTCTTCTCTTTCGTTGTTTGTTATACAATTTCGTGAGGATATTGTTGTATAAGTGAGAACGAGCAGTATCTCATCTACTTTTCTGTAGCGTGTTGTATATAGGTACTTGTATATGTTTGCTGTAGCAGGGTTGTGCTTCAACTGTTTCACAAGATGAGTTCCTCTACTGTGTATACCGTAACTCGAGTTCAGTCCGTAGTAGTTTAGTTTGACGAAGAAAAAGTTTTCACTTAATTTGTACGCAATGTCACTACTATGGTGTTTGGGGACCTGGTGCGGGAAAAGTGTTAATACGTATTTGTTGTAGTAGTAGGTGTGTAATTGTTCCTATATTGTTGTGTATGTACTTTTATAAGGTATATTTGTTTATATGTGCAACTGTGGATATATTTCTCACAACTTCCGTATAGTAGTAGAGATACAAGTAGACAGAGTGTTACAGCAAGTCATTTCAAAATCCAACAGAGAAATTTCTAAATCGAGACTGATTGTGAGTGTGTATTGGAGTGGAGGAGCCGTCTCATCGGGTCGAGATCGAATCTGACACTGGAAAGGAGCCTAGAAGACTCAGCACTTTTACTTTGAGCTCCATGCAATTCTCTCTCTCTCTTTCTCTCTCCAGTTCTCTTTTGCTTCGTTTACTACAGATATCTTCTTACCATGCGAGTACAGTCTGGTCTGGGTAGTCTGCTACTGCTTTTCTGCAAGGAAGACAACGACTCAAGTGTTTTTGG
Source organism: Pogonognathellus flavescens (assembly GCA_019776165.1). Taxonomy (NCBI): domain Eukaryota; kingdom Metazoa; phylum Arthropoda; class Collembola; order Entomobryomorpha; family Tomoceridae; genus Pogonognathellus; species Pogonognathellus flavescens. The sequence goes on from JABASD010002205.1 coordinate 16,176, forward strand.
CTACAACCACCACCACCGACAAAGAAAGAATACCCCAAAATCTAAACAAGGGTAGCGCACAAATGCTTACGAGTACAGACTGAGTAAAATCTGCCATTACAGCTTGAGTGAGTATATGTGATAAAGATACTGCTATTACTTACTTACTTACTAGGGAAGATGCTTGTTACTTATGGTTTAGATGGAAATTGCCTCTGTTGTAGTATTTGTAGCTCTATGTATGTGTGCTCTGTGTACTACTCTGTTCTTGTACTCTGTGTGAGAACCATCTAGTCGGTTTGGTGAACCTAAGAATACATATATACACAGCAATTGTATACATATTGCATTGGCTAGCGGCTAGACTTTGCTTCGGATTCATTTAATTTGGTTTGTTATCATAAGGGGATTACATGCAAGCCAAACACAAACCTCCACCATGGATAAATACTAGTATAGGTTTTGTATGCACTTACTGTGTATTATAATATAATGAAATGTAGTTATCTATAGATATAAAGGTATGAGCATGCCAAATACAAAGAAAAAGTGTGCAGGAATGTCTGTCTGGTCTCCATCCAAAGAATGACGACCAAGATAAGTATTGTTGTTGTGTTTTCAGTAAAAAATAACTACATAAAATATTACGAGTATCAGCAGAACGGGTGGTATGTGATACCTAAGCAGCCTAACAGCTTGACAATTTCAAATTGGATTGTGACAACCAGAAGGAAAACTTTCTAGTTGTATGACTCTTTTTTAACATAATTTTTGAGTAAGCTAAGTTCACCATGTCTAATAATTTACCTTAACAAAAAATATCGTTTCCCGTAATTCGTAAAATCTGTAGGTATTGGAACACAGTGATAGGGAATTTTAATCATAATACTTATGAATTTGGGAAAACCAATTAGGAAATTTCTACTTGAAATATTTTAATTGATAATAGTAAAATAGTAATACTCAAATGAAGCGATGAATTGATCCGAAATACAGAAGTAATTACTTTTTACGTATGAAAGGTCCTTGTATAAAAACTTAAACTGACTTAAACAGAGGTGCAGTACAAAGAAACCCGACTATTTATTTAACAACCACTAAAAGCAAAGGGTTGTATAGCAGAAGTCCACTAACTACTGAAGAGTTGTTCTTGTTCCGTTTTGCCACTACTCTACGGACATTTATAGGAAACCAATACCCCTAAGCACTTTACTTACGACTTACATCAGATTGTGAAGAGTGAAGACGACAGGAGCAGAGTCGGAGAATCTTGAGTCGTGCTGGTGGTCGTGTTCTAATAATAGGTTCATAACTTAAGATGATCTCCCTCAATACCAGAGAGTGTGGTATGTCGTCTTCGTTTATATCGTGAGATAGTTTACTTCTCTGTCAGCGATATATCTCTACTAAAATCCTGCACAAATATACCTATAAATAAAATATAAGTATTGTAGCACCACTTTGACTTCCACTATCGCTGCACTATGTATCTGTAGATATATTTGTTGTATAAAATGTACTATGTGTTGAAGGAATCATAAAGGAAGCATTATGATCTTGGTTTGGTAGAGAAAAGGACACATCCAGAGAGAGAGAGAGAGAAACGAGAGACAGCAAAGAGAAAGTGAACTGAAGTTAAACTAATGTGTGTAATGTGTATAGTGTACAACCTGGTTGACTGTTTAATGCTTTGGCTCTGTATCCCAACAACGTCACACTCTCTTCTTGTACAAGGCTTTTCTTTGGTTTTCGTGGGTGTCTGCACTTCACACAACTCCGAGGATGGAAATGGAATGGCTCCTTTCATCTCATCACTTACCATTTACACGGAAAGGCGAAAGAGAGAGGCCAAAGAGAGAAAGAGAGAGAGAGAGAGTGCAGGGGAATCGTGTAGCACTCTTCGTTCTATATACATCTCTCTCTACTATTTATATGTTTTAGGTAGATCTACCTATATTCCCTGTCATAAAGGCCAAGCCGTGGTAATCATAATGTAATGACGCGTTCGCTTAGTTAAGACTTTGCTTGGCTTTCTGATGTAGTTTGGCGGTTTGAAGTATAAGTAGGAAAAGTAGTAGTATTATATCGCTGTGTATTATTTCCTCGGTGTGTTTGTGGTAGCTTTATGTGAAATTCATTAGTAAATACTTTATAATGATGAAATGAAAGCTAATAATACAGAGGAAAAAGTATTTGCCAGTTTGTACACACAGGATTACATTACACACTAGAGTAGTACATGAGTAGTGACACAGAAACACACAAAGAGAGAAAGAGAGAGAGAAACTCATTTATAACGCAAATCTCTAAAGAATACTACTATGAAATGCATAGCGGGTGAAAAGGGCTGTGTGTATGTGAGCGCAGTAAAAGATAAGTGTGTTTACTAAGCACTGATGTTAAGTAGAGGGTGAGTCGTAGTTCAGTGATGCATACATTTGAACACCACGTAAGAATAATGACGTGGCAATGAATGCGAAAACCTATTGCAGTACTAGTAAAACTAGTACATAATGGGACATTGAATTAGGTGACTAATGGGAACGTGGTGTTGGTCTTATGCGTAATAAATTGTGTGAGAAGTTGAAAGCACAAATGTTAGAAGGCAATAATGTACTGGTAGCTCTATGTACTACCACACGGCTACTACTACTATAGTATTACTAGTAAGCGAAACGATTCTCTTTAATATACCTATTTATTATAACTAAAGTGTAGTAGTAGATCTACAGATATATCTGGTAATACATTAGGGTATTCTCTATATTATAGTAGCTTGGTTGAAATAGTTATCAAAAAGAGGATCAGTCATGCCCTGGTTTCCACACCAGTGAAATACCGTTTTTGACTATGTGGTTTGTAACCCTTGTCAAACCAGTGTGGGACATGTGAACTACTAAAGAAACTTAAAACTTCCCTGGAACTGTTACAAACCACAGAGTTTCCCCACACTTTACACATTAGACCTAAAATATATACTTATGAATAATAATATTTAAAATTACACTGAATATATTATTATTATGCACCTATACAAGTAGAAAGTGAGGGAAAAGTACCTAGAGAGAAGAAAACCAATAAATCTGTAGCAATGTGTTAAAAGTTATGTATTTATGAATGACTTATGAGGAGAAGATGAAGAAAGACTCCGGGTGTGTGACACTTTACCATTAAAATTCACACCACTATAATCACAATGTCAGCAACACATCTATGTGTGGAATTACTAGACGTGGTGGTCATAAAATTGAAATTCTCATGTAGAGCTACTGAATGTAAAATTCATGAACTTCTGTATAATGTATCTTTAATCTAGTTTTACCAAGTACGGTGTTTCGCGAATACTGATGGGAAAAATGACTTTTGCTTATTATTGTTAGGTAGTTGAGTACTTGTACTAGGTACATGGTGATTTTTGAGAAGTACAACTATATAGGTATGTGCTAAAAGTAATAATATTATGTCATGGCACACATCCTAGCGTAAGTAAAAGCTTTGCGACAAAATGAGAAAGTAAAAGACAACATGCACGGTTGAGAATTTCTACTTGATACAATTTCTTATTAGGATTAGCATGTACTCCGGCTGAATGTGCTCATGTGTCCTCGTTCTTCTCTCCTGTCCTACTCTTCTTATATTTAGTGTGTCTTGTCCTATAAACATGGCTAAATATTGCTGTTTCTCTGTCTTTGGCCTACAATGAATGCAGTGGCTACTAGCATTACTCTGTACAATATATCAACACATTATCTAACTGCAGTTGCCATTGCCACATACGAAATCCCTCCGTTTTCCCATTCTCTCTTTGGCTACAACGTGTATTTTAAAGGAAAGCTCTTAAATGGACTTCCTTATCATGTCATGTCCTGCACATACACACTCACTACTTATGCCAGATAGGATGTAGCATCTTTCGCATAAATGGTCAATTTCCTTAAAGAAAATCGCTACTTAACTTTCCTAACCACACACAACCCCCGCAAAACGAGATAATTAAGTCACAGACTCATAACGTCCCTATATGTAAAGAAAAAAACACATTTTTAAGGAAACATGAATTCGTCCATTCTGCACAAGGACACTATTTTCCTTGTGATGAAATGGATGTGGGTAAATACTCCCTGCTTATCTTGAGCCATTGACTACAAGAGTCTATGCTCAAGTTTTGAATTGCCATTTCCTATCTGGTTGAGTTGACTGCTTTCGCTTTGACTCTTTTCACCACCACCGCATTCTTCTTCTCCAACGGATATATGCATGGCCATATGCAAAATTCGATTTGGGAGGTGCACAGCCCAAGGGAGCTTCTTTTCTTTCTTGTACACTCATACATACATAAACAAGCTGTGTATGTGTGTATTCTTCCATAGGTGCTACTCCTGCTACTACTCCTACTACTACAACACATTATAAATATATCTAATATACCATATGCCATCATAATCTATAGAAGTCTACTATCTATACACAGTGAGACTTTTTGTATGTAATATAATAGTAAAGTAGCTTGCTCTTGCCATTCATGCACCTCCGCATCGCCACGCCATCGATGTCGTTGTCGTTTTCTTCCATAGACATATTTTCCACACTCACACATACAAATAACTTACGAAAGTATACTCTCTGCATACGTGTACTTACTTTTGCTTCGTTATCTGTACAAATACAATGTATAACTCAAGTTTACCTCTAACGATATATTCAAAGCAAGAGCAAATAAGTAACAGTATACTGCTCAATATAACAGGTCGACCATTGCTACTATTTGTTCTCCCTTATATACACTAACAATATTATTTACTTAGGTATATACACAATATGAATATGTAAGTGTAGTATGTATGTGAATATGTAAAAGGTTATATGTTAGGTATGTACGTAGCATTCAATTCATTCACTTTGGTATAACATCCCTGGATTGCATCACATCATCAAATAAAAGCAAGCCCGAGAGTCGAGGACAGATAGCAACGAGAATCACATCAAATCTCCTGACTCTACTTTTTGTCAAGTCAAGTCAGCACTCCTTTGCGTATGCAGCAACACGAATTTTCTCATGCTGTACCTAAGTATCTGTAATATATGTACGTGTGTATGTGATGTGCCCAGGCACTGTTGGTTCCACTATTTCAAGTTTTTTGTAATAGTCATAGTGGTAATGGAGATACTTAGGTGTATGGAAGACAAAATAATAAATGTGAAGCTTAGGGAGCTTCTGTGTATAGATTTTACGTGTTTTCTGAGTCTCCTGCAGCTTTTCTTCCCTTTGGGTAGGTAGGTATATCAACTATAAGTAATAGCATTGAATTTTACCATTTTCACCTTCCATGTCAAATCACATCGCTGTGCGTTTACATCAAAGACACAAAAGACTGTTCCCTGTTGAGCTGTGAGTCCGTGTCACATTTAAAGCCAAATTGAACGACAACTTTGTGATATGTGTTACGATTATGTAATAGTATTCCCTTGAGAGAGCTATTACCTTGTATTTATTTTCATATCGAGTTTTCCACTTTTTTACTGCATGCGGGAGTGTAGTGTGTGGAATACACATAAAGAGTGTCAGGCAGAATAAGAGAGGGAGAGAGTTAGAGTTGTCTCGTAATGGGCAATACGATGTACTATCAAGTGTTTCCCTCGCACCAGATAAGTGTCTGTACTGTAGTACCTATTTCGAGAAATCATTCGGGAACCCGTTAGTGTCCCTAAGGGAATCCTTTAGTAAAATTTACTGGATGAATTACACTTATGTTATAGCGTATAAAGGGAGAAATCAGGGTTGCTAGCGCTGCCATACAGATACACTACTGCTGTTTCGGTAGTTCGAGGGGATGTAGGTATTTTTCCCGTTTAAATGGGTGAAAATTGGTATTTCATGGTCTTGACTACTTTCCTGATGTCACATCAATGCATTCAACGCAGACGGAGAGTGAATTGTAAACACGTGTGTATAAATGCTACTAATATACAACAATAACAATAAATCACGTCACATTACTATGTGCTTTTATACGCATACAGGCATTAGTTTGTATTCTGAGACTAAGAATTTGCGCTTTTCTTTGTAGTAATTCCAAGCAAGCACTGTTGTGGACTGAGAGCAAGGAGGGGAAAGTATATACGACACTCATTGTGGCTCTGTGAGTACTTAAGAGTCAAATGACGTATTCGAGCTTTGGCAATTTTTGAAAATATCGTGTTTCGTTCTATACACACGTACTTTTTTACTTTATACCTATATTTAGAGCATAACTAGAGTGTAAATTATATAGGACGGTATATAGTCGTATAGAAATATAGAAGGGTGTGATGTGAGCTTTCCTTTTCCTGCTTTCTTCGTTAAATCCTTCGCTCTTCCACAATAAAGAGCTTATATGCTTTGCGTCTTTGAAATGTCTGAACGGAACCCTTAGTAGAATACGAACCAACGGATGGGACACGAATATGGGCAACATCAGAATGAAAAGAACTCTTATTTTTTCATATAATATTCTTTTTGTGCCTTGTATAACACAAGAAGTAAGAAAGAATGTAAAGCGCGTGTCGAAAAGAAGCGTGTAGTGATGCTGGGTCTATATTTAACTTAAAAACTTAAAACGCACATAATAGAAACACACTAAAAACGCAAATGGTACCTACTACTGTGTAAGTGTAGTAGAAGATAATAGATACGTAAGTATAATACGTAACTCTAGGTAAATGGAATTCTCTGAAATTATAACTAAATACCTATAAATATACTTTTTGTAGTATGTATGTATATAGACATTGAAAAGACTAAAGAGGAACGAAGAAAGACGAGACAGGGACAGAAATGAAATAAATCCAGTCCAGGATGGGAAATGGAAAATTCCGGAAAGTCTTGGTGTACATTAGGCACGTACTGTAAGTTGAGTCTTCTTCTTCGTCTTCTGTCTGTCTGTGTTCTGTTAGCACACTGCTACATTGTCCTATGTAATATATATATATAAAATATAATATAGCTTTTTACGCATTATTTGTATGTGTATATACTTCTGTACTTATACTAGTATAAGATCTAAGCGTCTATGTTATATACTACTTGAATGTCACTACTATTGGTAGTTGTTACATTATTACCAGAAGCTTATACTACTTGGCTTGGCACTCTCTGGTGTTTCTAGGCTACTTCTATGTGTACTATGACGACTTTTGCCACTCAAAGTTAAGTTTGTTATGAGAAGCTTAAGATTTCCTCCATAATGTCGTATAAACCTATATAGAAAAATACGGAATGTTTCTTTAAAGCTTGGGGTGCATTGCTGAAGGACGCTGAGCGGAAATGGTGAAGATGGAAATGAGATTATGGCACTTATGATTATGTTGTGTGTGATACGGCATCATTTTGCAAAATTACTATAAGGATTAACTCCGAACAAGACAAGAAGTTCACTTTTACTTCCACAATCCTTTCTTTCTCCGCGTGGTGAGTATTGTGGTGATATTTACCAGAAGACTGCTACTACTCCTCCGGAGGATGATGATGGTATGGTGAGACACGTTACAAAAGCTGTAGTAGTAAAGTCATCGTAGTAGTTTCTCATACTTTTAATTCTGACTTTGTTGCTAGTTGTTCTATACACGGTAGGTACTAATAATAGTAGAAGTGTTGGTTTTGGCTGAAGAAGTAGTGGTAGTAGTTCACATCAAACCAAACTAATGCGAAGCTTACTGAATGTGTAAGAAGATAAGACATGATGTGATATGGTATGAAAGGAAATGAAATGAAAGTTCATTAATATTCTCGACGAAGGCAACACAACGAAGAAAATCGGGAGCAGGAGCAGAGCAGACCTTTGCTGGGACGCCGCAAGCCATCTTTAACGAAATGTAGCAATGTAATGTAGTAATGTAATGAAATGCTACGTAAGGAAACGAATTTAGAAGATTCTGTGTGTAAGGAACTTTATTAGTGTATACAGAATATAATTCTTTCATACAAAGAGCGGGTCGGAACTACTTAGCAAAACTTTATGTGTACAATATACTAATGTGCACACTGTGCCTTATCTTATGGCTCATCTACACACTTTGAGGACAAAAGCACCCACTTTAACTTACTTCAACTTATGCAAACCAAACCATACAGTATATTGATAGCAGAATATGAACGGAAACTCTTTTTCCTATAATGTAATGTAACTAGAACCTTAATATTTGTATTACATTATAATAGACTGGAACTACCAGACCTACTAAGGGAACGAAATGAAAATTCTATTCTTCTTTAATAAACAATATCTGGATTTAACTATACATTCGCAAACTTCATGCGAATCTTTCCAGGAATGTGCTACACGTTGTATTTCGTAGAAAAGAAAGCTATCAAAGCTTTCATTTTGTAAATCTCAGATTATGTATATAGGACTTTCACTTTCTATTTCAGTTTCCACATCTTTAACATGCCTGTTTCTCAAGACTCGCCTTAAATACATAACAGTAGATTCTCTGTAATTCATGCCGACGTGTTGCACATATTTTGCACACACACAACACGGATTACATTTTGTTACACACAGAAGCTTCCCTACGGATTATAATTCTTAGTAACTGCGTAACAAGATGCTATTATATTCCAGTAATCAAAAGTAGGTATTTCATTTTACGTAGAATAATCATGTTGCGTAATATAAGAACCTATTTTGATTGGATTTCTAGTTCAGACTTACTTAATCTGCATCTGTTACTCATTTCATTACAAATTGCATTAAAGTTAAAGTTTTAATTTTCTAGTGTTAGCAAAACTATGTGCGAAAACAATATATAGCTTGCTTTGTAATCTTTGGTCTTAGATAATAATAGTTTTACTTTAGTCACATGCAGAATGCAGATCCTGACTTAAATTAATTAATGCAGTAGATTGTGCTACGTAGGTATTCTTTTCTGATTATTTTATAGGAATAAGATAGTTTTAGGTTTTAGTTATAGTTTTAGTACTACGGCACTACCCTCTTAGGTAGATTTAGATTGCAAGCAATGCAAGTTTAATAATTGCTGGTATGACCTATGCTCTTGCTTGGATTTAATGAATATGTTAGTAAAAGGATGTCACGATGCGATAGGAATGTAATTATAATGAATACCTCGTGTCAAAGTAATAGACAGGGTTAATGTGTTATTAAGTTGAATATGATTTTCATAAGTTTCTTCTTAATTGCCTCTTGCCCCTGTTCAGCGCATTATTATCCACTGAGTCTTCCGAAAGTTCTTCTTTATCATTATCATGCCATGAATCTTCTTCTGCAAAAACGAAATGAGGGACGGAGTCTGCAACGGGTTTAACTTCTGGGTGGGTGGTAGTGACAACAACATGCTTCGGCTCAGATTTAGCTTTGTTGACAATCTTTCCAGTGCTATAAATAGAACCACATTTTTATAGGCGATGAATACATAAATTTATATTATGATTACTAAAACAGTTATCAATTTGCTGTATAAGGAATAGCATCAGACAAACCTGTAAAAGTGTAGGAAAATTATTATTGCGTTGATGAACAATAATAACACGAGACTCCAAAGTACATAGAACTTGATTCGGCTTGAGATGTTCTTCAAGTTATCCAACAATTCAAAGAAACGAGGCTTGAACACTCTATCTCCATCATTGAGACGACTGTACCCGCTGTCAATTGAATCGGTTAGCTCTAGTTTCGCATCCCGGCCATTGTGACAACACTTCATTTCTATTATATTGTCATTCACCTCTATCATATTCATCTTGCGAACTTTTCGTGATTTGATTTAATTTCAACACTTGAAATATTTTCGTTAACCCTTACAATGAAGAAAAGCTGTGTGAGATACCTAATAAATTTTGTTACAAGAATAATTCCTTTTGTACATTAAAATTGTTATCGATGCAAAGGTTTTATAAGTAATATAATTCACATACTTACTTTTACAGCCAAAACGTTAGCTCGAGGAGCAAATTAAAGAATGGGAGTCTATAAGTGAAAGTAATCCAATACCATAAAGTGCGAGAGTACTAAACTCATTGTTTGCAATTTTATAATAATTTTCTAATCCATGCAATTTCCAAAATGACTCACAGTTACCTTTTCTCTTCATTGTTACAAATAATTTTTGACGATAGAAAGTGGTGGTAGCTACACGAGAAGAAGTAAATATTTACAATAGTAAATCTAAATTTACATTCAATAAAAATTACTGAGATTATTAAAGAACTGCAGAGAAACAAGACATATGTTAAGAAATAAAACAAGATGGAAAGTAAGAATGAATAAGAGATTGTATTATCTTAAGGAAAAAATGCAATGAATGCTATCACAATTTTATTTCGGATGATCAGATTCTTCAGATTTATTATTTCGAGGATTTTTACAGTCCATAAATCCATATTATAGGATTATAAAAATTGTATTGGAAAGATTTCTAAAATACTGGGCAAGGTTCCTTCTTGAGACACTCCACGAAAGCCATGTCACATTTGCAAGTAGCGAGAGAGCAGGCCTTGTCGTTTGTTGGAATTTCAATGCATGTAGGAACAGGATCATTGGAAATGGAGTAAATTTTTGCGTATGGAATACATTTAGTTTGTATTCCCAGAAAATCAATCACTACGATCTCCTTAGCTTTTTTATAGCATAATTTGTGGCCCTTACAACATTCATCACAGCCATCCGTAGCTTTTAGGCTTCCAGCTTCCGCTTTGCCATCTGGATACCCACACCAATTTCCATGTCTCCCAAGCATCAATGTGCTTGCCGTATATTTCGTTTTTCTGTTGAGAAGTCCATTTAATTCAACCACTGCTCGTTGCGGCCGAACTGGACGCTCCACGTCCTGTGCATCCTGTTCATACTCCTGGGGTTGAACCCGTTTGTTCCGTCGAGATGAATGGTGGTGAGAGGACACGGGCGATAAAAAATAAAATATGAGCAAGAGACTATCCACGGCAATAAATATTTGTGAACTCTTACTTTTATTCATTTCTATTCTCTGATCTTCGGACTTTTCACACAAAAAATTAAATGATCCTGCCCAGTCGATTTAATATTGTAATTTAGAATGATGTTTTATTCAAATTGAACTTATAGATTCGAAAATAATTCATATTCAGATAGAAATAAGAAAAATAGCCACATAAACACAATTGACATTGTTTTTGACCCATTCCTGTAGTAGGTACTGTACTTTGTACGTATTTAGTTTAGTGAATAAAGAAACAGGAAATGCATGGTAATTATTAACAAGGTAGTTTTTTCAAACACTGAATAAATTGTAGGTCACAATTACAAATCATGTATAAACAAACTTTACGAGTCAAATTTTTTGTGGAGACAAATAATGGGTCACTGGTCTTATCAGGGACATTTGCAGTTGGAATAGTAGTAGTAATATTATCTGAATGGACGCAATAATGAATGCCTTCTGGAGACTTCACCATTTTGTACATTTCCTTATAAGGGATACAAACGTATGTGTTATTTTCATGTACAGACGTTTCATTAATTTTACTAATGTCAAATGCAGAAGGAGGTGTCGTCGTAGTAGTAGTTGTGGTTGTAGTTGAAACATTTCTTTTCTTAGTAGTGTTATGGAACATTATTTCATCGTAGCAAGTATCATGAGCTTTACAGCAATCGTCGCATCCATCCACAGTAGAACCGTCTCCAGCACGGTCACTTCCAAAGCCACAGTAATTTCCGTAGTACAAAAGCTTCCCAGCTGTATAATTTGTATGTTCTTGTATCAACACGGCCAGTTGTATTACGCTTCTCTTTTTACGCTGTACTTTTATTTCCCCTTCGCTCCAGTAAGTTTCTCGCATTTTAGAGGCTTCTCCTATCTCATGTTTATTACCTGACACACTTAAAACTGCTCCATTGTCGTAAACACATTGTGATTCTCTGAATAAATAAATTGATAGCAAATGTGTCATCAGAAAAAAGGAAATGTAACTCGATCGCTGCATTCTTGCCATTCCGATTCAAATTCCAATTAGTACACTTGACAAATCTAAACAGTAAAATACATTATAGATTAAATACGAAAATATAGATGCGTTAGTAAAAACAGAAACAGGTCTGAATAATAATATTCCACACAATTGGATAATACTGTTTGCAACCAGGCGCATATCCAGGATTGAAATTTTGGGGTCTGACATGTCCACTGTAGGTTAATAAACGTTCATGAGAAAAATTTGGGCTAAAATGAACCAAAATCATACTAATTTTTTATCTATTACTATTTGTAGTTTAAAGTATAATTTTGGCTTGTATTGTTGAAAATTCGAAAATATCTGAAATTGGGTTGGAAAAATTGGGAAGGAAGTGCACCGGGCACCCTGGGACGCCCCTAAATATGCCCTTGTTTGAAACAGTAAAAGAAGAATGAAGAATTATACTGTTGCATTGTATTAGGGTTTAATTCATTCATTATGAAAAATCATGTATAAATTAGTGGTTTGACCATCAATAAACAAACAAGTGAATAATAGTATAAAGTGTAAAAGTGTCAATTATTGGTGTAAAATTGTGTAATTGATATTTATGTTGACATTGTATTTTATATGCCTTAAATAGCTGTGTTCTTCCTATATGCAACATGCACATGCATATTATACTAATTGTTACTAATAATGAGCTCACATGGAAATTTAAATTACCATTTTATGTTGTTACATGGTTAAGAGTTTCAGAGTCAAGACAGTACCAGTTAGTACTATTATTGCTACTGTGTACTAATGTAAATATGTACTTACATGAAGATGGGATGGATTTATGTCAATGTCAAACGGAAAGTCAATATGTATGAAATGTAGTGACATGGGATGTGTACTTCAAACACACAGAGACTTAGACGGAGATACTTTATTCATGAAAGAAACTTTACAAATCACTGAGCATTCTTGATGCAACTCTCAACGCAAAGTAAACACACTAGACAAGATGACGAGACGAGACTGTATTAGCCATTGTGTAACGACTAAGAACTACATCCCGCTCCACTACCAATACGACTCCCGTCAAGTCAAACTTCCAAACG
>JABASD010002206.1:0-29185 GCA_019776165.1 Pogonognathellus flavescens
GGTTGGCCATACAATTCTAGCTCTGGGTTTTGGGTTGGGTTGGGTCGGGCTCTTAATGGGTCGAAATTGGGTTGGGTTGGAAAAAGCCAACCCAATCCGGCCTCTAGTATAAACCTCGGTATGCAGTTGATATGAATAATGTGTGACATGAATGAACCTTCTACAGATAAAATGATTCAAAATATTATTACGCAGACAGCTTTGACTTAATCAGTCTAATAAATTTTGTTAGGTACTTGCTAAATATTGAATTATAGACATAAATAATATTATAGTGGTACGAATTTGAATGAGAAGACTTAAGTAATATGAATCCATCTAAGAACCTCATAAATAGAAGGTAATAGAAGTAGACTGAGATTATTTTTTCCAATTTTATTTATTCATTTACTATTTACATCTGTATTAGATATAGGTATATAAAGAAAAAAGAAAAAGTCAGTTTCTGTTGGATAAAATTAGGGGACAAAGCAATTGTGGTGGGACAGAAATGAGAAATGATTGAACCTAGACCTTGAAAAGGTTTGTGAATTGAATAGAACTTTCTCTAAATATGAGTAGGTTGGTTTTATGATTATGATATAGTCAAGTTATAGCTTGTCTGGTACTGTCTGTGCCTAAATTCGCCTGTACAATAATTCCTGTGCCACATAAACCACAGTTTCAATTCATGACAAGCAATTCCATCTCATCTCCTTTATGTTAGGCGTATGAACATTTGTTAATTCTTTGATGCACTGATTGTGAGAAATTTTACCATGTTTTGAACATGAAATATACTGAAATTTGTAATTTACTAACCAGACACTAGCTAATTGCCAACTTTCAGAGACTCTCATGATTACTATGCTTCGCCTGCTGCAAATAATACAATGCACTTTGCAACGTATTACACGCTGCACGTAATGCACGTTGCAATTTAATGCACTCATTGCACATAATTTAACTTTTAAAAATTCGTACATAAGTACATACAGTTTACAACAATACAGATTTGTTATCTCCTATTGCAATTACAACTGACGGTTTTTGTCGTTTTGCAATATAAAATAGGTAATACAGGCACTTTTTTAGAACACTTTGGTATGAAGGGTAAAATTTCTTATTCTGTATTTCTTTTTCTTTCCTTAGTAATAATTACTTATAAACTAATCATAATCAACTTAACTTGTAAGGTTGAACATTCGTGTCATGTCAGAATTAATGAATTTCAATTCAATTTTCTTTTCATTATGAACTGTGAACACTTATTTTTATCATGTTAGTTACATTTGTTACATAATATACTATAGGTACACGTTCATAAATATTTATTTAAAATTGCAGGAACATTTTGTAGCATAATTATGAGGGCTTTGAGTAGTATGAGTATAGTACTGCATTTCTCGAAATAGGTTATATATATTACATGCTTCTATATAAACCAAGTATTGAAATTGCAGGACCTTAATCATTTAACGACAGAAACAGTGAATTTTTATAGATTCTTGCAACCAAGTCACTCTGACTCGTTTGTAAATAATGACGAAGTTTGTGTTATCAAGGAACTTTTAGATGTTGACTTAATTGCACTAGGGTTAGAGGCAAACATGCTTTGTTAGAAGTTATCTCATTTTAAATTAGTTTGAGACTCATTTGATTGTATAAAGGCGAATAATATTGTATGCATAAAAGCACATGTCTTATAAAATATCTGTAGTAATAGAAGTGCAATGGTACCCTCCACCGAATTTGCTACCGGCAGATATATGCCTGTCGTATGTACTTTGACAGAACATCATCGATTCTAGCATTGTTCCTAGCTCACCCTCATTTTCAGTAATTGGTTTCGGTTTTCCTCTCACGAAATAACTCTTAACTTTATTGACAGCCATCACTGTGTACGCGTGTAGTAGTATGCAACTGTCAAACTTCTATAAACTTGTATAAAATGCTAAAAGTAAGTATTTACTATTTATGAAGGTAGAGTATATAGGTACACAACGACATAACCGTTTGGATTCCGAATATGATTACCAAGTAATGATAAGCCTATTATTATTTAGTTTAGACAGGCAGAGGCACTAGGGCCATGAGTGAGGTGCACAAACACAGAATGCACGCGATTTCTCTTCTACATAATAATGGAGAAAGACATGTAGAGGATTTTCTATCAGAATATTGTATTAGATTCGCATAGTTTCTGTTTGATACACTTTTACTGTTTCACATCACGAAAAAACTGCAGGTGCATGAGATATTAGTGTTAGTGATACCAAGACTAGAACTAGAACTAAGCTGCGTGATAATGTATTTTATTGAATTTCTTAAAACGACCGTGTATCAATTTAATGGGAAACACTAAGATTTTAGTTTCCTCGTCCCGTTTTATAGGAATGTTAATATTTTCATACGTTTTGAGGGATTGTTCCTTGTGTGTAACTTTCTGACTTCAGAAAAAGTATTCTCTAACTTGTTCCTTGGTAATTTGGTTTTGTTAGAAGTAGAGACTTTATTAGTTACTTCTTATTCTACTCGAATTCAAGTATATGTGTAGACAGTAAACAATCCAAATACATCTTTACTAGAAGCATATAGGATGTGATTTTGGTTTGCTATATCGGTCGATAAGATTTATTGGCTTGGAAAGTAATTTAATTATGCATTTTCTTTGTTATGCCGGATTCTGTGCAGAAGGTCACCTGCTCCACCTTCAATACCAGCAGGAAGAAAATTAGTTGTACCTTTGAAGAAAATGAACACTATTGCTCCGAAAATGGAACCGTCCAGTACTACCGCTAAAACCCAGGAAATGGAGTCTGCGGAAGAGACAAATAGTGGAGAGAAGTCTGAGAATAACACATCTGAAACATACAAACACAGAGGATTAAAAAGACAAAGTTTCTCACTAGACGATGGACTGCTTCTGGGGTTGTCCACAAAAGAATTTAATCGAGATGTAAGCGAAGATATTAAAGATGCTGAGTTATCGTTCCTCAGTTCCAAGAAGAGAGAAGAGTGTTTGAAGATTTATGAAAAGATGATGAAAACGGGTTGTGCTATCAAATTGGACACCATTTTCAGGTATGGATAAAGCTATATTGTAGTTACAGATAATAATAACAAAATTAACTGCAAAAATTGGGAGCTATATTTTTAACCGTTTCATTCATAAAGAGGAATGATGACACCATCAGAATACAGAACATTCATCAAAGTAGCTGAAGATGCAGCAAGAGAAGCGGCGGAACAGGCAGAGGCAGCAGCAGAAGCTGAAAAACCTGTGGAAAATGATGGAAACGCTGGCGTTTCAAACGTTTCTTTGTTAGTAGAATAGAAATTAATACAATTTTCAGTTATAATTACTTAGATTTACGAAATGTATTTTTTCGTTTCATGTAAACATAATTGATTTTACGTTTACAGAAATTTGTAAAAAATTTGTTTGCAGAAATTTGTAGTATAGGGAAAGTGTAAAGTGTACTTTTATAAATGTAAATATACATTGTCTAATCTGCAGTGCGGAATATAGTGACAATTACACAATTTTAAAGATACCAGACCATGATACTAATACCATATCAATAGCTCTTATAACACAGATTACTTTAAGGCCTTCGCATTTACAATCTTACGTAACTGAAGCTACACTTTATATTTGTAGTCTATTTTTCTTTACTTTATTATTCGTTTTCCTAACTTTTGACAGTTTTATGCGTTACAAGTTGACTAAGCACGTGTTGGTAGTTTAAGTAAGATATTCATTAAATTCACCTGCGTTTGAAATAATGTTATTTTGTATAAAGTGAGCTAAGTGAGTTAATTTTATGTGAAACCATATTATAATGATCAGCCATATCGTATGCAAAGCAATGTTAGTCTCAGCCCTACATAAGTACATAGATGCAATTACCTATGTTTTTTAATTATTGCAACTAGAGTACAACACTAATACATATTTACTGAAATTCCTTTATGTGTAAAACTTGTTGCTGGATCAATGAAAAGACACAAATACAAATGACATTTACTGAAAAATCGAATGTATACTTTGAAATAACTTCCCTGTATTTACAACGTGTCAAAATGTATGTACATTAAATAAAAGCATACTTACTTCTTGCCAAAGCAAGGCTTTACAATTTACCAGCATTTCTTTAAGGGAAATATTTACTTGAACAAGACTTATCTTAGAAATCCTAAACCTGCATGTATTTCCCCATCAACGTCCTTAACCTCATCAAAGCCTCTTATTAAGTATTAAAAGAAAGGATGAAAGGATGAACGAAAAGGTACACCTTAAGAAGGGTAACCATTTAAAAGGTACGCACGGTGTATGTCAATTCACTCACAAGTTAAATTCTACAGCTTATTATTTTGTTTTTGCATACGAAGGGTGATACAGTTCAAGTTACACATGTATTTATGTTACAACCAATATGGAAATCATCGCAATGTGGTATTGTAACATCAATATCGATACTGAATCATGGGAGAAATGAATTGGTCTAAAATGCTCTTCCGTTTGGTTATAGAACAATTAAATAAATTAAATCTCGTCGTCAGTAAAAGTCTTTTTGTTAATTTTAGGGATCGACTGTCACGATACGTTCGCTTGATCGATTTAAAACAAAAAGGCTGCAAATTATATAGCCCTTTGAGTCCCTTACAGATTTCTAGGGCTCCAACTTTGTGAAACCCTAGATACGCCCTTGATTCTCACTCAACTGACTCAACTCAACTCAACCCTTACGATTCAACACGATTTGGACTTTGCAGTATTAATACTTGGATGATTGTCATATTGGTCGTAACACATACACGTACATAATAGTAATAATAAAGCCAGGAAACATTGTTCAATAGTTCAGATTTTCTTGGTGTTTATGTCTAGGAGTCACTCGACTGGACCAAAGTCGAGGGTCACTAGTTCCCCATTGGATTCAAAAATGACAGAACTGCCCTGCTACTAAATAATAACAACACAGTTTGCTTGCACTCTGTCTGTCAACAAACAAGCAAAGGCAAAATATATTCCTTTTCCTATAAAGCTATTGGTAATATGGATGTAAGTAAACCCTTTCCTTTTTCAATGTTGAGATTGTTAGCAGTTCAAGGTTACGCAGTACCTACTGCAATAGCACTCACTCATACCATACTATACAACCGGCAACTGCTGCAGCTTTCTGCTTCGTCTTACTTTTATACTAATAATCTACTTGTAATAATTATAGACCAGAATATTATAATGAACTTCTGTAAGTAGTATTACCTTTGCCTTTGAATACTAATCCAATCCACAAGAAGCATGCCAGCTTTGAAAGAAACAAATACCAAAAATATTTACCTCGATCACAGCATGTACAAATATTCTCTTACATAACTGTGTAGCTTGTATCGTATGAGTACTACAAGTTTCCTACTATGCAACTAGGTATGTCTCAATGAAAAACGATATATATTTGTTTCAAAATAAATATTATTATTTAGTTTGTAGTTGGTACTGCTATGAAAATATTATAGCCAGTGCAGCCTTTGAGTTTAATGACAATGTACAACTACGGACAGAAGTTATGCATTTAAGTTCAACGTATTATTTGTAGAATGTTCTAACTAAAGTAAATATGCTTGCTGCATAAGGATGAATGTTAGTATGGATTTGTCTCATTTGTTGGGAAGTACAAAAGTACTTAGCACTTCTTGTAATTTATTGTATGAAACCATCTGCGTCTGTAGGATAAAGTAAAGTACATTCATCCTAAGAACTGTGTAACCTTCAATGGACAATCTATAAATTCTACTCGGGCAGAAAGAGATTCTTCTTCTTTGCTTCACATTTACTTTGTAACTTGTGTGTTACGTTGTAGTTAGAGTTCGAGTTGAGAGAACAAGTTTTGCCTTTACTTGGAGCTAAAGAAACTGAAACATCAGTTCAATGTTCAGGCAAACTCAGTATATTTCGTGAAATCACATAATCTGCCCAAATGAGCGGTTTTCTGTTCGAATTAATTTATAAGTGCCAAATTGACAATTACTCTAAACACAATTAATACTATATTTTGCGATTTGTTATAGTATAGTATTGTATGTACTTCAAGAGAGTAGATTATTCGCACATGCACATGCTCTAAGCATTAGCTTAGCTATAAGCAGCGTTTTTACTGTTGTCAATTTATTCTCCTTCACATACGTGCGAATTGCGAAATAAACTACATATAAATATTAGCAAGTTAGTACAAAAATGTACATACATGTAATTTCCTTTAAAACAATTGTAATCTTTGACACGAATTATTATAGAGTTTCTACTGTGCATTTTTAACTTATATAATTTTTGCGTATATATTATGCAAACGTGAATGGAACATCTGCGAGCTGAGTGCGAACTTGCTAATGTTCCGAAAGAAGATACGCCTACTATTTACACTTCCCCGAGTTATTTACGAATTTCTGTGTTTACCTGCAAAATATTCCCCAATAGGAATACATAGACGAAGCTGGAGAGACTTTTCTTACTTTTTCTACTGTAGTAGTTGTAGTATTAAATCTAGTAAAATGTGTGGGGGTGATGTTCAGTTCCAAAATGTTTTACTCCTCGGAGTATCATTTATGTTTGTATTTACTGCATTTCAGACTATGGGAAATATTGAGGTAAATGACACTTTTAACTAGATGCATGATTTATTTTTAATGATTTTCATGAAGAAAAATATCATAAAATCTCATCTGCGGTGCTGTAAAAATAGTTTATGTTGAAATCTCAATTCTAAAAAATTTTAAGTGCATTAATATATTTTTCCTTACAGCAAACGGTATTGAAAAGTATACAAAAAGAAACACCTTCTTTCTACGGGGATGGCTATACAAGTTTAGCAATTGTCTATGCAGTTTTTTCAATTTCAAATTGGCTAGCTCCTTCAATTGTTGCTGTAATCAAAGCCAAACGGGCTATGATCTTCGGAGGGATTTTGTACACATGTTTCATTGCTAGTTTTCTGTATCCTCAGACATGGCTTTTGTATGGAATGTCGGCAATTTTAGGGTTAGGAGCCGCTATTTTATGGACGGCTCAAGGAAATTATCTCACATTGTGTTCTAATGAAGAAACTATGTCTCAGAATGCGGGTGTATTTTGGGCAATACTACAAAGCAGGTAACATGAAAAATGTTTAGATAAATGAAATTTATACATCAATGAAATGAATCAAAGTGTCCGGGAGTACCTATATTTGTCGTGATGATTTTATATTTTTCATAAATGGGGTATTTTTAGTATGTTCATAGGCAATCTGTTTGTTTTCTGGCAATTTGAAGGGAAAACTAGTATCGATCCTGAAACCCGAAATCTGGTCTTTGCGGTATTAACGGGAATCGCGATTGTTGGGGTTGTTTGCTTACTCTTTCTCAGAACACCACAGTAAGAAAATATACAGCAATCTACAAAAATTGAAGTATTTTTTTCATGCACATGTATAACTTTTTTGGTGTACTTGGATTTACAGATCCTTTATAGAAGTTAATGGTGTAACGACCCATGTTCCTGTTGTGAATGAAAGTGCCACTTCTGCATTGAAGAAATCTATGAAGCTTTTTACAAAGAGAAATATGGTCCTGCTATCCTTCACGTTTTTCTACACTGGAATAGAGCTTTCATTTTTCGGCGGAGTTTATTCTTCCTGTATTGGTTTCACAAACAAATTAGGTGAAGCAAAAAGACTCGTCGGACTTTGTGGCATTTTAGTTGGAGCTGGCGAAGTTCTCGGTGGGGCAATGTTTGGTCTTCTAGGCTCAAGAATTAATTTTGGAGGTATTTCCTAGAATTCTATACCCTTAAGGTTTGAGAATCCTATACTAATCGATTTTTTGTCGTTTCTTAGGTCGAGATCCAATAGTACTTCTTGGATTCGTATGTCACACGGTTTCTTTTTACCTGGTTTTCCTCAACTTACCCAATGACTCTAATCTGGGTCCCACAGATACATATTCTTATATAAACCCTCCTTCTCCGTGGGTAGCTATGCTATGTGCATTTCTTTTAGGTAATACTAATTATATATGAATATAAAAATACATAAGCATGCAGGAAACAAATTTTTTGTATTAAAAAATCTTTACATAGGTTTTGGTGATTCTTGTTACAACACACAAATCTATTCCATACTTGGAGGACTATACGCAGACGAATCTGCTCCAGCTTTTGCTATTTTCAAATTCACTCAATCCGCAGCTGCAGCTGCCTCTTTCTTTTACAGTGCCGTCTTTACTTTAAGAGTGCAATTGGCAATTTTGCAAACATTTTGCGTGATAGGATCATTTACGTTTTTTATTGTAGAATGGGAAACTGTCAGAAAACAGAGAGACACTGTCAGTATTGCGACTGAATCTTCGGTGGATGAAGAAGAAGACGAAGAACAAAAATAAATCTAGTTTTAGAACGTGAATTGTTGGTTTGCTAATGAATGGATCTCTCAATGAGAATTAATAAGAACTTGGTTTATGGAGGAATTTGTATTGTAGCCTGTATGTATTAAGTAAAGTAATAGTTAAAGTAATTTGTAGTAAATATCAAATAATTATGTTATAGATTTTTTAATTCTTATTCAAAACTTCAATTCCGATTTCAACCCCCTTGTGATACATGTACAAAGTGTAAATACATCTGTCAATCTTTCTGTAATCTTCTGTCATAGGTATCTTTTACAGATAATTATTATAACAATACGCACGCTCACTCGTAAAATAATGTAAATAATAAATAGGTAGATGATGTAATAAATTAGATTGCTCGTCCACTTTTGTCAATTATCGAGATTATTTGTATAATAAAAAAAAGTAATTCCTAGTTGTATTAAACAGGTAATTCCTAGATTCTACTTGTAAAAAGCATTATAAAGAAGAATGAATACAATAGTCCGGCGAAAAATCATTTTATGTATTTTATCTCAAGTGTTAAAGTGTTTGAATAGTGAATAATATATTATTTCATATCACATATAGGTAGCGGGGCTTCTATTAAGTATTTGCAGCAGCAATCTCGTTATTTGTAAATCTCACTTATGAAACTGTTGATCAGTAACTATTATCCTAGGTACCTGATAAGACTAATTAGCACTTGATTTATTTTTCCTTTCCGGTATCCGTTGTTTTGTTTCCAGATTGCTAATGTGTTTAATTAACATTATACTTTTTGCTAGCAGTGTACTTAAAAATAAATCAGTCTTTCCCATGAATTTCCTTGTAAAGATTGACAATCGTTGTGGTGGTATTATTGCCTTGTAGTAGAGAATGGTTTAGTTTACAGTTTGTACTCTTGTACTCGTATAGTTGTCAAGCTAAGAATACTAAAGTCATGATTATACTAGTAATACCTAGTATAGTAGTAGTAATTATATCTGTATTAGGAGTAGTACAATACAATGCTATTGAATCTACTTAATCTAATGTAAGTAATTATTAATTAATAAAGGAGTAATTTCAAAACTATATACTGTTGAAATAATTACGGTGATTAGTGGTCGCTCATTTGCGAACATTATCAGTCTTTTAGTAACCAAAATAAACACATAAATGATATTAAGAATACTACACCTATCTACAACCATTTCCATGAAGCATTTGACTTTAACTTAATAATATAGTTTTCAGTAGAAATGAATCTGTCTCATCCTATTTGGAACCTTTTCTTGACTGAATTTTGGCAGAAGCAGAGAGCAAAAGCAACTCGCAATAAATACTTCAAATACTACTGTCTAATATTTCTGATATACATGCAAAACTAGTTCGGTAATGGCTTGGTATAATATTCTAAACAATTTTTCTCTACTTACAATATACACGAACTCTCACCGTCTCACTATGCATAAAGGTACCACCAAATTATAAGAGAATCACGTAAGCATAAGTATTAGGATTTAGTGATGAAAAATGCCATATTAATTAGCAGCACTGCTAAATGCATACTTTTCTAGTCTATTTCATAACAGCATAATATTATCAGGTTAACCCAAAGGTGTTACACACAATGGCACATGTGTTCAATTTTTTAAACATGACCTTCATTTCATTTGACGACGAATTATTATAATTCAATTTTTTATTCATTGTTATTAATTATCGTAAGATAGTTGAATGGGTACTTCCATGTGGATGGATTGTTTGTGTGTCTGTCAGTCTGTTAGTAAACAAGCTAACTCAAGAAAGGTTTGAGATAATAATGGTTTAGTGTATTAAATAAAGTGTATGTGCACCTATGGTTCATTGAAATTGTAAGGCTTACTTATCACGGCGATGAGTCAATCGGTCAACTCCTTCTTGACCTCCGACGCTGCAACCTCATAATGCAGCCAAGGGCGCATCTAGATTTGACAATGGGAGGGTGAATACATCCGAGGAGTATATGGTGCTTAAAAATTGTTTATTTGCCGTGTATTTTGTGGCTGATTTGTTTTATTACAAAGTATTCTGCTATACGTAACCAGAAAGTTGAGAGAATGAAGAATATGTTGTATCTTTCATAAATTGCATGCATCGAGTATTGATACTTCAACATTGTCAACTATTAAATTATGTAAACCTAGATTCAAATTCTCACTTGTAATATGTTCGTTTTGTTTTCATTAAAGTATATATTTGCCCAAATCTAAATTGTAAATAAAACATTCAATGTTACATGTTGCAACAGATATTAAATGCCAAACCAAGAAATCTCCATTTCATTAACACTTAAGTAGAAGTCTTATATAAGTCGGAATAAAATCAGAGTAAATTAATTATGGATGCATTGCGGACTAATGAATTAAATACCAATAGATGCATCTTTTTTTTCTTTTTTATGTAAAGGCAGGGGCGTATCTAGGTTCGCCGAACTTGAGCCGGAAATAAAGGGGTTGTTTGACAAACACTTCTTTCATCTTTACCTCTGAGTCCTCTAACGTCCTCGAGCCCCCTCCGCTAACGTCCCCCTCCACCATTTCAAAATGCTAGATATGCCATTGAATTAAGGAACATATTTTATTTGTTGAATTGCATGTTTCAATTGCATGCTAATAAATCTGTGCTTCCATATATAAAGGGAAATTATTGCTCACAAAATTACTTTACTAGTTTTCGTCTTTTCTGTTCAAGTTTAAGAACTTGATTTTTATTGGCGAAAATCTGGTGGACACGGCTAGGCAAAATGATAAAAATTATTCTGATTTCAGCGATAACGCTTATCGCTTGCTGTGAATCGCTTCCCACATCTGAAAGAGTACGGTAAAACAGTTTATAGTATTGGTATTTCAATTTCCCATGCAATTCAATCAAAATATAGCCTCGCAGACTTAACAATATTTCGGAATGATAACTCTTTAATTGTTTACTGAGTCAAATTAAATATATTTTATTGCAGCCTTTGTTGACCCCCGGACAGGATGATCTGGAGCCATCGCAGAGATTCTTTTTTAAGCGTAAGCTATTAATACCGAAATGAATTTTCGTTTTCTTCGTTGCATTTAATTACTTTTATTCATGGGTAGTGTTATGTTAATTTAATAGCGTGGTGGACACATCACTTTCTCAACAAATTCCCGCTTTTAAACATATTCGGAACTACAACTACTACAACTACTACGACCACGACAACACAACCTCCAACAAGTGAGTCAACGACAAGACCAACTACTATAGAGGAAGGTGAGGATCCAGCGCCAGGTGTTGATGAAGGTGCTCCAACAGGAGAGGAACCTACTGGGGGTGATCCAGACACTCCAGAAGATCCAGACACTCCAGAAGATCCAGACGCTCCAGAAGCTGCAGACGAATAGTAGAATGTATAATATTACGGCTTGAAATTGAAACAATGAGTCTCTTTTCATTATTAGCCCCATTTTACCATTTACATCCGTTGTTAATTAGTTATTTTATTAACCAATACTAAAAATTATTACTGACTGATTGTGATTGTGAGATGTACATTTGATTACTAAAATAAAATTATCTTCCAATAAGTAATACTAATATTGTGTACAAAATGAGTGTATATCAGACTCACTTCTAAATTACATGCATGGAATGATATTAATATGCAACTCTTGTCTAAGTTAACACTTTCAATGCAAACATTGGAAATTATTGACAAAACTGCATTTAACATGTTATATAAAAAACTAAGAAGGATAATTAAATGAAGTAAGTGTAGTATGAGACATGGTATTTCCAACAAGGGCAGAATTAGCATATTATTATTACATTCTTTGGATTGACATGGCCATCTGAGAACGCATCACCCTTCAAAGTCTCAAAGTGTATCATCTCTACTGAGTGAGATACATAAATGTAATCTAATTTTGGAACTTGGCCAAAAATGTCGCTTATTCGTATGGAACTGTATTACAAGTACATACTTTCTACTACTGGTAGTAGTAGCAGTAGCAGGAGAGTACTATGATCATAATGCAAGGGAGAGGTGCAGAAGAGGAATGCTTATTCACTGAATTCAAATACTTCATGATAGTGACAGGAATCTTGATGTATTTTTAACATTACTCCTGCAGTACTACTATGTACATACATAACACGCATTAATTGTTAATGTGTTATCTTCAAAGATTTATTTTTATTTTTACTACGTACATACATTATCGGTGTATCAGTAGTAAGTATTAGTAATTCCCGAATTCGCAAGGAGAGTGTTGCGAGTAGACTTATATAGAGTAAAAAATAATTATGTATTATAGAGTAGTCTGTATGGATCCCTTCTGTTGAGATGATCCTGCGTTTTATTATATGTCTGCCTGCCTGGAGCCCACGTTATATTGCGTGGAGACGTAGAAACGCAAGTGCGACAACGGACAAGACGTGACAATGACAAGCCACGTTCCGCTTCTATACATTCTTGGGATCTGATTTCCAAAATATTTTGGCTTACTAATAAAAAATTCTTTGTAATATGTTATTAATAGTTAAAGTAGTTAGTTAAACACAGTAGCGAGATTGTATTGTGTGAAATAAAAAGGCTGTTTATTATTGTACAGAAAATAATGAGAGAAAATAGAAACAAGCCACTGAACTGATGAAACTAGAAACCCGAATTTCACTAACATTTGTAAGGCAAATAAATAAAGATAATGTGTGTGTGTGTGTTAGTATTAATGATAATAATAACTTGCTGGAAGGATCGGAAGGAATAAGTACCTAAGTATGTAAACGTTGAAATTAACAAAAGTTCAAACTCCTTTGTTTATTTAAAGGTTTTTACACAGAATTAGCTAACATGCAATGTGTAGTTTTTTGTGTAGGCGCCACAATGCATGGGTAGGTGTAGTAGGTAGTTAAATTTTTACTATCATTTATCGTATGTCAGTTTTATGATAATTTCCGTGTTATTAATAACTTACATTTAGCCGTATAAATTGTGGTGTGAGTGTGACTTTAAAATACGATATTAGGTTTGCAACTTTTTGGCAAGGATTTGCATAGAAGGGATCCATTGCACTTACTGGGATTTTTCTTTACAAAACGTGTACGTGGGGTAGCTCGCTCCTAATTCTTTCAGTATCCACGACTAAATGCAAAATTGTTATAAGAGTGGTAATAAGAATCTATGCTATGTCATGTTACATTTATTATTTTTAGAAATATTTTTTTTCACACAATCACAATATTAATAATTTCTTTAGCGAGCAAACTGTTTCTAGACATACTCTGTTGCAGCTTTTCGCAGTATGCAAGTCGAAAATAACTGCAATGAGTTAATAGTAATATTAATGTTATTACCTAGAACTAGTAAAAGTACCTGAAACTAAATTCCTGGTGACAGTTTTATTTTCACAAGAATCATGCGGAACAATTCCTTTCAACCCGTAACTCGTATCTGGGAAAGTCTGGAAAGTTTATTCTCAGAGAATGAGTAATAATTTTATATTGTAAGAATTAGTTTAAGAAATACACCTTAAAGACATTAAAAGCGCCACGAGTCATGTTAGTCTTATAGCTTAAAATTAGATATAAAAATGCGTATGTAAATATTGTTAGGGACGGATACGTAAAGAATATCGGCACCAACAGCAAAAAGATTACAGAATATTAGTCAACTTTTCGGTGTGCTAAAAGACTAAAACTTTGTTTATTTTGAATAATCCATTGCTAATTGCTTTAGTGAAATAGTGAGACAAGACTGCGTATCAACAGTAGTAAATTTCTAACTACTTTCTCAAGTTTGGTATGCCCATTCCGTCCCTAGAGTTAAGAATCATGCCGGTGCCAATTTCATTCGGTATCATTTCATATGAATAAAGATTATAATTTATTTGCCTCAACAGTTCATAATGACTTTAAGGAAATATTTATTGACTGTTGACTACATGGAAAATAATGAGGTCAGTATGGACTAAGCCATAAAGTTGTCAACAACAGTGATATATTTACTCCGTAGTAACTTAAGGGTGAAGATAATTACGGAGTAAATTAAAATGTCGATGTTTACGTTTCTTTTATGGAACTGCTCCTGTGGACTTAAAGCACAATAATAAACTGCATTTTGTAATTACCTTTGAACTCACTTGAAGCAGTAAAATATAATGAGAGTTGACTATAATAAAATCATCAAAGAAATACATAAATCACCACTTATTATTAGATTACTCTTAAAAGGATGTACCCAATGTATAAAGTCGTAGTAGAAAATACTTACTACAAACTATAGGTACTTTATAATTAATTAACGAGCCTATTGAGACTCATTCATGAATTAAGAACATTGTTTGTTACTAACTATGAAAATTTTTAACTATCGCCTTGTTTATTTTTAACTAATCCTTTTATATACTTCGTGTCATGATTCATGCTATAAAGATATTTTATGCCGAAAATGAGATACGTGTATATTCGTAGTATGTTTTCGTCTCAGAGCAATGTAATTTTTTAATAGTGGCATTTATCCCTTGGTTAGTTAACCTTCACATTCTTTCGAATGACATTTCATGCGCAATAAAACCTGATGATAGGAGAGAAATGTTGTGATAGTAAACCACTACCTTGCACATTGCTAGATTGCTACTTGCCATTAAGATCCACTAACAAAGATCAAGATTAATAATAAATATTAACATATATCTAAAGGTATAGTGTACATAGACACTGTATTGAATTGAACACATTCATAAAGCTTCTTTACACACTTAACTCTCTACTTAAAAAGTAAGTGCAATTTTATGTTTAGAAAATTGTCACATGCTCAGAAATATTAGCATGTGTGTTTTGACAGTTGAAAGCCAACAAAATGCCAAGGAAAATGCAATAAGTAATTTATTTTATCTGTAGATCGTTCATAAAAAATTGACTATAATATGTGCATAAACCTGTCAATCCAATTATGTTAGCAATCATTTATTCAATTAGCCTTAAAGCATGTTGAAAAATCAAAGCAAATGCTTTTAGAGTTGTTTACTCTTTACTCAACATAACAGAAAATATACGATACGCAATAAAATAGGTGAAATGAAAACACTCGAAAATGTTGTTTCTATATAAGAAAACATTGCAGTGTAAACCAAAGTATAGTCTACCCATTCCAAAATAACACTATGAACATTTTTCCATTTATTCAGTTTTGATAGCTCTTCAACTTGAGCGAGATGAGGCATGTTGCCTAAAAAATAAATCTAAACATTTTTACAATTTTGATCCACCAAGGAATAAAAAAGCGGACAAGATGGAACATCAATAATGTAAAGTGTGAACATTAGTAAATGAATTTTCTCTGTTTGTGAGATTTCATGAATGGGAAATGGAAATGTAGTAATATTTTTTGTACATTTATTGAGGAAAATCGTTCTAAGCTAATTCAACTTTCCACCTCCATATCTCCGCACACTTCCCAAATGTTTATTGTGGGTGTGGTAT
This sequence comes from Pogonognathellus flavescens, assembly GCA_019776165.1. Classification (NCBI taxonomy): domain Eukaryota; kingdom Metazoa; phylum Arthropoda; class Collembola; order Entomobryomorpha; family Tomoceridae; genus Pogonognathellus; species Pogonognathellus flavescens. Next base: position 15,862 of record JABASD010002206.1, read on the forward strand.
TTTCATCCAAGCAATATTTATAGCCAATTCATCATCAAAATCCAAGCATGAGTTTACACGCACGTGGACCGAACATGTTTAGAGCTTACAAATCGCAACAGGAAATTACTAAGTCTGAAAAGCACTGAAAGCGGAAACCGAATCTATCTAGACATAAAATGATTCATATATGATATCATCGTGTACATTACACATGTCATGTTATTTCGAAGGACGATGGATGTTCATCCGTAGGAGGGTTAATCCCTAAATAATACCGTGTGCTCTCAAGTGTGAGCAAATAGGTTTCAGTAAAAACGTCCCCGTATTGCCCGTGATAATAATACATAATAAAAAACACACGTCTCAAAATCCCAATTCCCAATACTGTCAATGTTTTCAATGTTTTCAATTTAAAGTATATCTCAATGTAAGTCTGTAAGTAAAAAACTGACCTGTATAGCTGTAGAGAGTAGTTGGGTGTGTAATGAACAAGGTTATAGATTTTTTTCTTTTTTTCTTTTTTGTACCTAATTATTATGCTTTAATACGGCTGTAGTCTACCCAGTCCCATCTGAGACAGATGTTCTTACACTTCGTTCAATTATGATACTATAAATGTACGGAGTATACAGGGAAAGCTGAAACATGATTAAAATTGTGTAGGAGCCACAAGAACCACCAAAAGATAATGAAAAGCATATTTCAGACTTTCCTGAGACATGACACCGGGAGTTCCTTTGATAATTTTCATGATTGCTTGACTTCTTACAGAGCTGTGTGAACCAAGCTGTCAGAGTAGTAGACGTAAACTAACGAGATGTAGCAATGCATACGAAATGTAGTTTGAGTTGTCACATCCTACACTTTATTAAGTTCTGTCTTGTGAATCTTTAAACTGTAAAAGTAGTTTAGGGTGTTTCTTACTGCTATAATACGCTTCTCTTATTACTGGAATGTACCCAGTGCACTACATATTGAACCGGATTTAGAATTAATACATATATAATTAACATAAATACTAAAACAAAAATAGTTTGTTGACATTTGCACATAATTTAGTTGGGATTGTTGTTTTTATCATAAATAGAATTTTTAACCGTGGGAAGCTCATCAAATATTTCTCCCCATAAATAATTGGCTGGCTTATGTGTGTTATGTAGTAAAATCCGTAAATGAAGCATGAAAATAGATATTGTTAGCAAATACAAATATAAAACAAAGCTGCAATTATTTATAAACAGCATACATAAAATATTACATGCAGAGAGGAAGACGGAGCAACCTTCCCAGAAGATTAAAATATGGGCCATGGGATGAATTTCCTTTCCACAGTCTCATCATGCACAATCATCAGAAAACAATTCATCCGTTGATATGAAAGTAGCCGAAATAAACACAGAAGGGAACAAATAGCCTTTTAGTAAAGGACGTAATGTAATTCTGCAAACTATGCGAAGTATATAGGTATCTGATATCCATAACTTTAAAAGGGACAAGCAATTTTAATACTTCTGAGAAAGTAAAAAATGTTTTTAGAATCTGTAGCTCACTCACTGTCAGAATTGCACAGTACCTTACATTAATGTCCTTGAGGAAGGTGGTGAGTTAAAACTAGAACAGTCGTGTAGTAAAAAGTCGGGCCAGTTGACATTGCATTGGTTAGCGAAGTGTGTAAGATATAAAAAGGTAATATGACATTATGGCTTGCATATCAACAGTTATTAATACCTAGGTATAATTAGATACCTATACTTATTGAATAGGAATATTTAAGCAGCTGATCTTATAAGTGATTTCCTTATTTCCCAGCCAGCTATAGCCTTAAGATATCAAGGAGCATTTCGTGTCACATTATGTATGCAAGATCTCTTCATATTGAAGCTGACTTTGTCATTTATTTATTTAACGGATCGACTGAATTGCAAACTCGGTGTCAGAGAAATAAATGGTCTTTTCTCTCCGTCTGCGAAATTCGGGTAGGTTCTTTAGAGTTCCGTGTTGGCATCAAATGCATCACTAGTTTCAGCATAAGTAGCTCGTATGTAAAACTCAAGTGTGTTATAAAGTAAATTAAAAGCACAGTTGTAGAGTGAATTTGATGATTTTATCTGGCTTTGTGAGTTATCTGCTGCAATTTAATGTATGAGAGGACAGGGGGATGAAGATGCAGATGGAGATATAATAATAGTTCAGTAGTAGAGAAATAAGTTATGCTTGTACAATGCTGTAATCGGAGCAAAACTGATAAGTCATCCAAATTGGCTCCGTCTTCTCCTCGTTTACACGAAAGATTTATTTGCGTCGTTGTTTGTCCTATGCCTGTCTGCTCTCATCCTCTTCTTAACTTTGTCCTTTGCTCTTTCCTGCCTGCAACATCACACCAATCTTCTTATCTGCATTTCTATCTCTTATAAACTATCTGTCTCTCTCCCGCTTTCATCCATAAGCACATAGATATTAAATTATACGGTATAATTTATTCCTCGATGCGAATAGATATCTGTTTAAGATAGGGGTTGAACCGGGATATACTTTTGTGCTCAAGTTTTATTTTTGAATTAATTAATATTGCTAACATAAACCTACCGCATATACTTAACCTCATCACCACATTTGTTTACTATAGTTTGACACAACCGTTAACCACACGCTACGACCGCATAATACATACATAGAGAACAATTGACTCTGGCTGCCATTAACACGTGCCTATCCTTTACATGTAATAACATCTTAGATAAATACAATAATATGCAGAGACATAGATGATGATTGTAGTACATTTGTTTGTATAAATGCGTTTAGAGTATTTTCGTAATAGAATATTGTTTGTAATTTATCTATGAGTGTGCACATTGCCATGATTCCATTTCAAACTATTCAGAATCTTCGTACAATAATATTTTGCATGTTATCTCTCCAATCTTAGCTTTTTCTATTGTGGAGGTCACTGAAATAGTTTAAGCTTCAAGAACTTGTGGCGTTTCAAAATGTACTCCACAATTTCACAATAATCTTATTGTTAGATGTGTGCAAGGAACTATTAAATCGTTAGTCATTAGTCATTCGTAAGTTATATTTACATTTATATGTGTGGGTAGATGTTCCCACCATGTATCTAGTGAAAAATGTAAACAATTAGTTCTTCGCATCTTATCTACCGACGTACGTACAATTGTATGTACAAACAAATCAGATCGCTATCGTTTTTCAACACGTACACTCTACGCATTTTAACACAATTATAATATTTATATAGGCACATCCATTTTTTTTACATTATAATAAAGTTTCAAGATATGCACTATAGTTCATTATATCGGGTACCATCTAAAAAAGTGGGTTTTGGTATATTTTAATCGTAATTTCCCCAAAACTCATACATATTTACCTACATGTCCACACAGCTACAGAAGAGCAAAAGGCAGTTTATGTATATAAACTGTGTGAGACAGTTTAATATAACATTTTGCCTTTTGTTGTTCTGTGACATGTCCACACTAATATTTTCCACCTGATGAGTAAAGGCTTATTATCTCACTAAAAATCTTTCCCACGATTCTAATTGAAGGTAGATTGTAATCGAATCAAATTACAGTAGTTTTTTTACAAATTTCGTGCAAAAATAATGAATAGGAGAATAGCAATAATGATAATGCTAAATTTCACATTATATATAGGAACTTACTTTCAGGTAGTATCAGACGGACATTCTTTACATTTCCATGTAAATGTGATAGGGGATGTTTTTTGAAATCCTCACCTTAGTGGACACAAACACTGGAGTCGTAATTCGTAATAATATTACTCTTGACAGCGAGCCTTTTAGATAAGGTAATTAATTAACGCTAAATGTAATGAAGTTGCTTTCTTTCTGTATCACAGTGCCCCAATTAAATCCATACTTTCACTTAAAGTTTAGTTTATAGCATAACACTTGCTGTTTAAAAACTTCATGCTAGTCTGCAAACCTAAAAGCAAAATCTTATACAAAAGGCCAACATAAAATGCATTTCCGTAGATATGTGGTTAATTCTGAATTAACAAAAGTAAATTAAAGATACACAATTAAATGATTTTCCACAAACAGGGATTAATAATGTTTCTTTGAACTCATACAGTTAAAAAATTGATATACTAGTTGGTAAATACAATTTGAATGCTGAATATGTATATTTTTAGGCATTGTTGTGTGTATAAGAATGAGGAAGAAAGTATGTGGCTCTCGTAGAACTATAATTAGTATCTACCTTGAAACAAACGTCAATGTGTCTTCGCTATTTGATCCGCATGAAATCTACAAATAGTTCTAGAAGTGTTAAGTGAAGCTAAACTATATTTCACACATCTTAAATATCACGAGAGCTGCAGATTACACAGCATAGCATTTAAAATAGAGATTAGGGTAGACCAGACGACTAGAGATCATCATGGGATGACTATGCTTCAATTGAGTATCACTATGGACTCGTAAACATTGGCTAGACATTAGATAGACAGTGCCAGTTGTTAATCAATGCTTACCTGAATTGGAATAGAATTATTAGATTGCATAATATCTGAAAGAGTTGACCTTAAATTAATGTAACAGATTTAATAATAGAATTTGGCAATAAATATTTTTTGCGAATGCACAGACGTACTGCGAATTGCGATTATGGTTGATGTAACCTAATGTATATCACAGCACCTTTTTGCTAACAGTGATATTTGATTAATCTGTGAGGGAGTATGAGTTTTCTTTCATTCAGTTCAGCATCCTTGAAGTGCACATTTCGTCTCATTTCTCAAGTCGGCAGGCATGAAATTTTGTTATCAACTAATGTACCTAATGCGATTTATATCTAAGAAATTATTACCCATCTAAACAATATTCTAGCCTAACCCACTCAAAAAACTTCTCTAGTCTATAAGTACTTAACTCAAAATTCACCTTATGAGTAACGCACAAAATAAACGTGATTCTCATCACAGAGGAGAGATGGTAAAGAAAGAGTATGATTTTTCTCTGTGATTCTCATAACTCGAATGTAAATATGGTAGGCCACAGCCACAATCTCCCGTCTTGTTCTAGCAATATGTATTATAGCCCAATGGCGTATCTAGAAATTTGTAGTGGATGGGGGGCTCGAGTTGTCTGGGGAGTTAAAGGGAAGAAAAATGGCAAAATTTTGCCAAATGATCCCTTTTTCTTGGACTTTGACAGGGGGATGGGTGTCAACACCAGTGAACCAATACGTAGATATGCCCCTGATTGTAACCGTACATAGGGTACATATTGCCCACACTTACATTGAGTATGAAAGTAAACTAAATACAATAATTTGAGTTTAATTGCCATTTTATAGCACTTAGAACGTAGAAAGATATTGAGCACGTATAAAACCGACTAATGCGAAAGGGGCGAACACAAGGGCCATCCCCATGATGAAGATGCGATAGGCGACACACATTTTCTGTGTCTCCGATATTTTAGACGATATAGATTGCTGTGACTGTATGTATTTATAAACATATTGCACAGTAAAATGAGGATAATAAGTAGAGGGGACGAAAAGTTGAAAAATACTTAAGAGATTTTGTCACCGTTACTGCTGTTGTTCGTACTACCTATATAATATTATAGCAATGCTTAACGTATGACCACCCTGTACGGAATTGGAATCTTCTACAGGATTTAAAGTCGTGGTTATCATCCTACATCACTTTAATGATACTGCATATCGTTATTAAGTGATGTGTGCTTTGTCAACACTGAACATTGTGAAACTGCATTTAATAAGGTATTATTCTTAAGGTCTCGATATAAAAATACATTTCAGTTTTTGGGTGAAGCTGGTTGGGGGTAAGTGATATCATGAAAGTATATAAAGCCATGCCATTCTTCTGGAAGATTTAGTTTTTCATAGGACAACGAATTGAAACATAGTCAAAGAAAAACTCTCCTCGGTTTCTTCGCAACTGCTACATCGTTTTACTCAGTTCCTATTTCAAAAAGTTTTTCAGTTTTTCAAAACTCATTCAAGAGAACAGAATATTATTTTAAGGTTTCATCCTCGAAAAGTGATTTACTTGTTTCGTCCTAGTACTTGAATTTCTTCGCATTTCATCACAACTGAATTTTATTTGGAGAAATCGTGACCAAACTTTCACCAGGATAATATTTTGTGATTGCTAGCAAATAGCACTCTTCTTCACATTAGAAATGGTAAGCATATCGTCCTTAATTTCCTTTTGTAGCTACTTAAAAATTCTCAAGTTAAGTTACATGAAAAAAACATCATAGTAAAGTATTTCTTTCTTCCTGTGTACAGGAGGATAAAATTAAGAGAGAAGCTAAAACTTGTAAGTGTGAAAATATTTTCCATGCAATTATGGTTCTTTGTCCATACAAATCCTGAAGTATTATTTTACATGATAACATTTTATGCTCAGTCTTAGAAAAACTTTTCAAAAAATATGACACAAATTCTTCAGGAGCTATAACAATTGATGATTTGAACCAAATTGTGATGACAACTGTAGAGGACTTCAAAAAAGATGCGGAAGCCGAGGAACTAAACGAATTGGTGTTGAAACACGCAAAAGGTGAATTAACCTTTTCTTTCCGTGTCATTTCTGTAAAATAGAAATATATGCTGTGAATGAAATTCATGACCTAATTATTGCTGTTTGATTTGCAGATACAAAATACACAGAGCACAACAAGAAAACAAACCAATTTGACGTAAAGTACCGTAAGTGAATCATATCATGTTTTTGCTTATGATATTTGTCATCTTTTTGGAAAAGGATGAATTTACATAAAACTATTCAATTTCAGGCAAAAACACGCTTGACTTTCCTTCAACTCTTGCGATCGTCGTTCACTTCTTGAAAAAGCGTGAAAAGGGAGCGAGCAATGCATTTGCTGGAAAATCCTTTATCCGATTCCACGATTTACCCGACAGCCACAAAAATATCTTAGGAGATCAATCTATTTCGCAGAAAAGGAGACTTTACTAATAATGTGTTTCAACGAACTGAACATGCAATTTTCATCATCTTCGTAAAACAAGATGTTTCGCTAAGCTATATTATTGTATATATACGTACAACTTAAAACTACAGAATACTCGTGACTCGATTTCCTGTTTACTTTAAATGCAAGTTATACGTTCTATATAGGTAAACATTTAGTCATAGTTTCAATAAAATTAACTTTATTCTATAATATTCAAGTTTTAAAACTGGTATCTCAGAGAATGACATTACATAATAATACAAAATAGCTGTAACGCAGTTCTATCGTAAATCGTAACACAAAAAAATAATATGAATCTGCATTTTAAATCTGAGAAAGAGAGGAATTAATAAAACGCCTACAATTATTGAATAATTTACCTGTCTGCTTTATTTGTAAAGTATTCTCTATTCTGTTCTATTACACCGCTTTCCTGCTCTCTTTTCAATGTTAATTCCCTTCTGCAAACTTGCAACAATTACTGTAGATGTTTTATATTTTCCTCTCCCTACAATATAATGTACTCTCGGACCAAGGCACATAGAGTATAAGGGCCTTGCTCTCGGACACCGTTTCCGCTCTGGAGTAAAATAAAAATAGTATATCATTTCAATATTACCGTAAACAGAAATAAATATTGTACTAAATGCTTACTTATCTAAACTTCACAAGTCTTTTCAATTCTAGTATGCATCTTTCATTGATTCTATAACTGTTTTAACTTACTGTATACTATTTCAAAACATTTCACAACATCTAAGGTTTCTCATCCATGAAACCTTAGATTATACAAAATAAATGACCTGCACCTATTCTGAAACGCTTGATTAACCTTATAATTGCATAAAACCTAATTAAATAGTGTCCTTTTATGGAATATTGCAATTTACATAATTATAATAACTGAAATTCATTGTGAGTACATATGACATGACATGACACAAAGATGTTTTTAAGATAAATGATTACTAGTACGTGCTGAGTATTTTATTCGCACTTTTGAAGTTAATTTCTTTCGAAACAAAAAATAATCGAATAATAAGGATTTGATCATTATTTACAATTCCATTTGGATAATATGGCGTCTATACTACTACCACATGTTTCATTATTTTTCTTACATTAACATTAATTAGCCATAGCACTTTTGATTGCACTGAAAAGATGTAACACCTTCTCTGGCATGCTTTACACTTTACGCTCTTCCCCCAATCAAGAAACTATGAGCTCGATAATTGACTTCCAAAAGGAAAAATTATTTCGCCTTGGCCAACCTTTGCGCAACGTCATTCCAATTGGCTATGTTGAAAATATTCTTTACATAGTCGGGGCGTACATTTTTGTATCTAAAATGAAATAATTCAAATCATGAGACTAATTATCATTACTGAACATGATTATTAGATTACTTTACGAATTCGTGTTATTTATTACTGAAGATAATAGGCATGCTCCCAAACATCGATGCCAAACAAAGGAACCAAGCCCGTAGTGGCTTCCAATGGATCTTGGTTAGCACAAGTCGCAATTTCAAGACGCTTTGAGGTTTTGTTGTATCCGAGCCAACCCCATCCACTTCCTTGAACAGCAACAGTGGCACCACTCAGACGCGTTTTAAGGTTTTCAAATGAGCCAAAGTCTCTTTTTATTGCGTCCATTAGTTCACCTGCAAATTCAAACATGGATAGACTATTTTAAAGTAACTGTGATAGTGATATTGCAGTTATTCATAAGTGATTGATGAAGCTTGGTAGGATAAAGTGCAAAATATTAAATTGGACTACTCCGAAGCAGCAAAATACCTGATGGTTCTCCTCCACCCTTGGGACTCAAGTTTTGCCAAAATATAGAATGATTGAGATGTCCTCCACCATTAAACTTCAGGGCAGAACCAAGAGCTACGGTAGCACTCACATCATTTTTTGATTGGGCTTCTGCCAACTTTTCTTCTGCTACATTTAAGTTGGCTACATAAGTAGCATGATGTTTCGAATGATGAATCTTCATTATTTCAGCAGAAATGGTTGGCTCCAGAGCATTGTAATCGTATGGCAAATCAGGGAGAGTATGTTTTGAGCGGGGTATTAACTGCAACTGTGTTACTGACACAGGCACATTGACACTGAAACAAAAGCATATTATAATAATTTAATTATGCACATAATTATTTAGATCATTTACACACATGCAAGTGCTTTACCTAAGTAATATTGAACACACACGTTTCTTAGTTAAGTTACCAACACGGGGGCGTACCCAGGATTAGGTAATGGGTTATATTCATAAATGTCACAATGAATTTGTATAATAGATTGATATAACTAGCACCTACTCCCCTTCCTAGTACCAGCCTATATAGTATCTATAATACTGTTTACTGTATTATATAAAGCTCAAAGATTTTATTTATACAAGAACTTAAATCATGTTGTTTTTTCAATAGTATTATATAGAGGACTTTCTGAATGTCCCCAGAGAAAATATCGCCTTAAAATCGGAGGTGTAGTCTTTGCACTTACAATTAGCGAATTAACTCACGTTACAGTGTAGCTTAAGGTAAGTGCGTAAGTTAAACAGCTGAGATTGTAAGACGATGCTTTCTCACTGGATATTCAGAAACTCCTTTATTGCAATAGAATAAAATTCACCGGTCGGGGTGGGTAAATAATGATCAAAATGAACCTAATGGGTATGTGTTTATATTCAACTGATCTAATATTCACATGATTGCCTTCCGTCGGGTATAAAACTGAAAGTAAACAATAATTGACAATGTGCATCCAAGAACTATACACCTAACGATAACGATGAAAAACAGCAATAAAGCTGTCATTCTTGCCTATCAAACAGACTCACCAAATGAGCAGACACCAGATTCATATTCATCAGTCTACATCTTTTCCTACCTTAACAGTAACCCTTGAGATTATTGCATGTGCAAAAACATTTAATGAACAAGCAGTTAGCACAATCAACATTCTACTTGACAGTTAGACAGTTACCCCTCGGGGGAATTGCAAGCCGGCGTTTCGTAGTTCGTCGTTCTACATTCTAACATCTAACAATAAGTTGTAATAATCTGTCATTTGTTCTTTGTAATTTTAACAACTAACAATAATCCTTACATAATAAATTATAGGAACTGCAACTAAGCATTTTTTAGTGAAGACCCTTAAATTAAATTCATTATTCCTATTTGCTACATTCAATATTGAATTGATTAAAATGAGTTAAAGTTTTTGTCGAAACTAACAAAAATATTTACGAACTCGACCAACTCACCTAGAAATTCGTTGAAAGCAACGTATCATTTTTAATCAGACTTCTCAGATTAATAGGCAATCAAAAGGTGTGTCTGCGGATTATATTTTGAATCTGATGTTGGATGTTTTTATTTCAAAAACTGAAAAACAACCTAATGAATGTAAAATGTAAATGTTCACAGCTGGATTTGAATTTTTCCGGAAAAACAACGTTGGATTCCCAGAATATGACTTGCAATTATATCGCTCAGAATGCCCCGCCGTGTCGTATGAATAATTTTAGAATTATTCTGTAAAGAGGTAAAGACACTCTAACGGACACTGCCGGATTATCAATCACTTAACTATATACGTGAAAATTGGAATAATATCAATCTGAAATATTTGTTGCAATGAACTTATTTACTTTCTTATTAGTGAGTAATAAATACATGTACCGCATTTTAAATAAATAAAATTAAACGCATTTATCTTTTGTCAGAAAGGAAAATAGTATTTTAATCTAAATGCAGTTCGAATGACGGTTTAAAAAATTCTAATAAGTATTATTACATCGTGCAGACAATATTAATATTATTCGGATAAGGTAAACAGAAATATTTTTACCATAACAAACTGTGTACATACTTATAAGCGTTTTGAGTATAAACACACTTACATTTTGAAAATATATGTACTTGATATGTACTAAAATTATGCATAAACTACTTTAGCTCTCAAAAGATTATCTAGAAACTTATTTGTGGGTTTAATTATTTTAATTTGTATAATATAATAAGTCACATTCTTATGTGTAATATCAGTAAATTATCACTATCAATCATCTGGATTCGCCTGTTTGTAATGCCTGTATTCGTCTTTTAGTTCCCACATATTTTTATGCGGATTTTTGACACAGTAATTACATACTTCCTTAAGTACTTCCTTTAGGTATCCCTGTAAGAATTTTTTTAGAATATTATTATCATAGTTATCATCAATTTCAAAATGTGTAATTTGGTGTGTACATTGTTACTATCTTACCACTGGTTGATTCGTGATTCGAACTAAGTCCTTGACGTTGTAGTACTGATGTTTTTCAAAAGCAGAAAATAACATTTCCAAAACCTTGTCTTTATCGTCCCTGGCTTTTTTACCCTCTGCCTTTTTGCGCTCTTGGTATTCAATCTATTTTCATAACAAAAATGTTAATGAAGAGGTTCGTGTTGATCAATCAGATCAATTATTGAATTAAATCTGTATATAATTTTGCTAAAATATAACATTACATTATTTTTATGGTCCGAAACTGGTTTGTAGCTCTGAACTACTCTTTCCAGTTGCTGCACTTGTCGAGTTGGTTGCGATGCCTTTCTGATTTCTTCCTTCTTCAGGGCCATGTACTGCATGTCCGGTAACGGACGGCATTCTAGCCTTTGGTGAACTTTACCCAACAATCTAATTTTGTCAGGTTCTTGCATAATATCATCCATATTACCTAATAAAAACAAAACGAATATTAATTTATTACCAAACAAATTCTATTTATTACCCAAGTACAAGTAAAGTTTTAGTGGATCAACCACTAAAACTTTACTTGGATCAGGAATTTTATAATTCTAACTCTAACCATTCTCGATATCAAACGCAGCTAATGTTTGATTAACTATCGATGATGTAAGTAATTCATGGTCTCTAGGAATATCCTTTTCTCCCGGTTCTTTAAGACACAATGTTGCATCGCTAAGTGACAAAGACACTTTCGGTCGACCCCCAACTGTGGCATCTTTTTCAATTCTTAGTTTCCCAGCTTCCACGTTTCCAGGAATTTTCTCCCACCGTGCTGCCAAGTATTTAGGAACCTACAATAAATTAGCATTGTTTCATATACTAATAAATGAATATTTTTAATCCAGTAAATAATTATTCATCCTAAGCGAAATTCATTTCCTTTTAAAATCTAACATATTGATGCTTCACCTAAATAATAATTACTTCACATTTAGAAGTGAGAAAAAAAATTACTTTAACAAGCCAAATTCCTCTGCTGGCGTGAGTTAAATCGACCTTAGTAGAGCTATGAGCTTCCTTGGGTTGAGAAGCATTTTGACTCATTTTTGTTAAGTATGTCAGGAAGTCAACAAACTAGGCACACTAGAAAGAATATCTAGCTAGTTGAGAAAAGGATCTGTAAAGTAAATAAAAGATTTATTATTAAACAATTATTTCAATGTAAGTATTGTAATACATGCTGTCATATATAAGATACCTCAAAATGTCAAGGCCTGTAAACCATTTTACATGTACTAATAATTGTGTTGTATTTGTATTGTCGCTTAAAAAATTGACACATTATTTAAAGATTTCACTTTACATTCACTTCACCTCACCACCTTTAAATCTAATGCTGAAGAATGTTATGCCGTGATCGTATCCCGTTTCCCGTATCGTTCAATCAGAAAGGCGAAAGACAAGACTTTTGGTGGAGGTATAATACTTAAACACTAACAGAGCAAAGGCAAGGCCGACTGATTTAATATTTAATTAAACTACGATGCAATTAATTACACATGTAATGATTCTAATTAACTAACTTTGTGAAGATCTTGTCTTTATTTTATGTATGTTCCTATTACTCCCTCCCTGACCTGACATTTACGGTGCATCTGTTTGGTTCTGTGTAATGTAAACATTCAGCCACCGCGCTGAAATGCTCATGTGATAAACTGGATATAATATTATTATTACCATTTATTACCATTACCATTACATTACTCCTTGTGGTTCGCGTCACAAGGAGGTTCGTTTCACGGAATCCCAAATTCCCAAGTCACAAGAAATGAGAAAGTTGCACTTTCGTTGCAGCTGCAACCAGATAATCTCCCGATTTTTTAGAAATTATCATAATTCCCAGAGATATAATTGCTTGTTTTGCAAACAATGAAATATTTCAGATGCATGATAATATATTTATGTTTAAATTAAATAAAATAATAAATACAATAATGAATATTTTAGTCCTTATCAAGGGCGTATCTAGGGGAGGTCACACCCCCCCCCAACTGGTCACAAAATAGCTTATTAGACCGAAAAATAG
>JABASD010002207.1:0-29174 GCA_019776165.1 Pogonognathellus flavescens
ATTACATACATGAATTTGGGTTTAACAAACAAACAATAAATACATATAAATTCGTAGTTATGACATTACTAATATATAAAGATGTTCCAACAGTATATAGTAGCAATAAATACTATAATATCACAGATTATAGGTACCTATTAGAGATACTGATAGGACATTTTATGACGTAATACATTTAGGATGGAATTGTATGTATCATACTTAATGCATAAACGATACAGTTATTCTTTCTTATAAGCTAACATAATCGGATTAAGTCGATAGAGAACTTCTGCTGCACATCTAGAGACCTGCAAGTTCATAATATATCTGTACAGGATGAAGGCTTTTGTATTGATAGAATGTACAATGCCAAAGTAAAGAGGATTGGATGGTTTATAGTGATTCAATATATATTGCCTTTCGATTACTTTCCGAAAAGTGCATAGCATACCTAGGTTAGGTAATTTAGGAGCATTAGCGATCAAGTTTTTTGTATGAGCGTATTTCTATTGCGAATATTGTAGTGCTATAGCAGAGACTGGCTATCATGTAATGTATAATATAACCAATAGGCATATCATAATAATATAGCATTGAAAAGGAAATGAAAACGAAAACATACAGCATTACCTAATAAAGCAATGAGAAAATGTATACCTTGGCAGTAGTATAAAATAGTGTAAACAAATTGCAAGTCATACTTTCAAGTTGTTGCAGAATGAAAAATATATCATGTAAATGCTTCAATTGGATACACTGATCTTGCTGAATAGATTGAAATGTCAATACTAACACGCTAGAAGGTCAAGCAATTTTCAGCCTCAAATTCAAAATGTTAAGAATACCTCGGAATAGATACCTGCACCTATATTTAACATATACTTAGCTTTTAGCAATGTTATCAGATATTTCTTATTTCTCCAGACTGAAAAATTGGATAGTTGCAAATGTTTCGATGTGTCGTTACGTAAATGGTGAGTCTGTGTGAGTGCAATATTTCCTTATAGTGCATCTTGGATTAAGTACAACATCGTCCACACCCCGAGTTCACCTTCATGTCAATTTATCTGAGAAATCCAATATCTCTTTCGTAAGAGTCGCTGTGAGCGAAAAATGCGACCTAGTGGAACATTTTCATCAAACACTTTACATTTCTCGCTATGCTGAACGTAGACTCTTCTCAGGCAAAGTTTACGTTTATTAACCGTATGAGCATTCAATGCTCAACATTCAACAGTCACGTAAAAATCGTTTGGTAGAGATTTGTGCTATTATATTATGTAGTAGTGGTAGAAGGGGCAACTATATAGAGGAAAGCTACATATAAAAGGTGCCTATTAGATTAGATTACATTACAGGACGTGTACGTGTGGTCTCTTGTACCGTATTGGTCTGTCCGCTCTTCCTTTCGCCTAAAGGTCAGCTCGGAATACTCCAATTTGATTTTATAGCTTTAGGAAATTGCAAAGAAAATTTATTTGAGTGCTATCTGATTCCAGCGTATGAGACTCTCAAAATTTAGAAACTTTATTTTATGAATAGCTTTAGCCACAGAGATAGTCAAAAAATATACCTAATACTATATCTATAGCTAGTATATAGATACATCTATAGATATTATATACTCATATAGTTACAAGATAACATATGGATATATAATACGCACACACGATATACATATGCCTAAGTACGACTAGTGAATTTTATACAAGCGTCCACTCTAGTAATGCACTGTGTTCATGTCCCAGCTGATCTAATAAGCCATTCTATTCATATCACAGGTACAAATACACGTATAGCTTTCTCCTGTACGTAGCAATATATTAATACACCTGCTATACATCCTTTCCTCTTGTTCTTCCTTCGTTTCCTTTGTTTCCTGTGCAGTTTACTTTTACCAAAGTATAAATCTCATAACATAACATAAAATTACATGGGATACTCCAGCCAAGTTAACTCAAGTGAACCAAATCAACGCAACTTCAGCCAAAATAAACCAGCAAAGTATCCGTTACTGATGGGATGTGGTGAGGTGACTCCCACCAAACCACCACCAAAGTCCATCTGACTCTTTACGAAAAGAAAAGTCCCGGACATTGATCATATCACTTGTCTTTACTACTAAAAAAATACTCGCAACTTTTATCATGCTTCGGATGAAATGCCTCTGTGCACATTACACACACAGTCAAGATTGCGTCCATAGATAAACTGAACTAGCTGATTGCTTTCACACACACACCACCCTTCTCAGAAGTACACAGGTTTGAGCCAACTTTACTTCCCCCTCTCTCTGTGTCTCTTTTTAATACAGTATTTTCTTGATTATAATATGATTAAGCTGTATAGGAGATATAGTACGGAAGTACTTACATGGGTTATAGTGGAAATATGGAGGTAAGACACCTAAGCTAAGGTAGTTCGTTTGTATAGGTGTATTAAATTAATATTATTACTACAGAAGTGTGTAGCGAGCTGAAAATAAAATCATGGGGGAAAAGCTGTCCGTTATATTATGATTTGTTAAGGTAAAATTGGTTGGTAAGTATATAGAAGAAAAATCGTAACTTGAAGCAATACTACACTAATACAGATGTCTTAACTGATAAAGAGATGGAACGCTGTGTTATACATCATTTTTATCAATATAGGCGGGTAACTTCTTATGTTTTTTATCTATCGTGTCATGTATATAGGACTGCGTACGTTGATACATGTAGTAAATGTGTATAGTAGAGTCAGGAGACTTGGATTTTTGAAGGATGTGGGAGTAAGAGCTGATGGAAAGAAGGATATAGTTTGTTGAACATTGATAAAATTCTTTTCGCGTGACCAGTTCTATGAAATCAAGAGTGGGGAAGAGACGAGCTAGTCACCGCTAATACTAAAAGAAGCCAAGGGAGGACGAAAAGCATCTTGTACGCTGAAAATGTCTATAGCATATGAAAACTGAGATTTCGCAGCTTGGTGGAAGATGAAGATTGGACGGAGAAAGACGGTTGTTGTAGTATTAGTGGTGATAGAACTACTGCACTGGAATGGAATCGTCCCTATAGTTCTGACGTTCGCATCAAAATCTTGTAATAACACGAAGACAGGAATTCTCTTGGTAAATAAAGCAATGTAATGCCTTCACAGTGGAAATAAGAGTGAATAAGGCCTACGTATTAACGTCTACAGAAAATTCCTTCAACCATTCAAAGTCCGCCAGTGTACTATTTAGAAATACACAAGTACCCCCTTCCCTTGTTCTCTGCCTTTCTAAGGATACATTAATGCTACTTATACTGCCTATCCTATATGGGTAAGTATAATGAAATCAACTTTGGACCAACGGAAGATGCATGAAATGAAATGTGTACACTAATACTAATCGTAAGCAATGACCAGATTTATTTAAGCACAGCTTTACTATGTAATGCAACGACACTATTATAAGACTGTTTATTTATGTATAAAAATAGGGAGTAGCGGTCACCATCTATACAACCTTATCCACTTATTTTTTTAAGATGTTAATTCAAAGAAAAGAAAGCTAATTCAAGTACAATGCACGATTGTGCTTACACATTCACATACCCACACAGAGTAACTGGATGTTATAGGTTTCATGAATTGTAAAGAAGAGAAAATAAAATTGAATCCACTGAGGAAGGCCATTTGATGTATTATCTACATAATCAACTTTTATATTAGACTAACTTCAATAGGTAGCCTTTTTCAATGTATCTTGTATCTTTGATGAAAAATTACATACCATTTTATTTTAAGTGTAAATAATTTTTTTGAGGATTTTAGTAAATGTTTATTTGTAAGTTTGTGTTCATTGTTCAATAATACTCTCTTTGTGATCTCTAATGGGACTCTAAGGTTCATTAATTTAATTAGAAGCGGATTAAATATAGCAACACGAAAAATTTGTCATTACATCGGTAAAAGGATTCAATTTAAATTTATAGTAATGGAGTAGGCTCCAATTCATTGCATTGGGTGTTCACATATTATAGGTATGGATTCATTCATGACATCAAGCAATAATTAAATGTTATCACCCTGAGAAAGTGCAATAAAGTATAAATTGTTTGTATATGTATGTATATCGAAGGTTGTGGTTCACTAAACAACATGTCTTGTACATAATGTACAGTACCTATATAGTAATTCTTGTGAGTTTTGCAAGATACATGTTACATAGCGAAATGCTGTTTTCTTGTGTTAGAGCTTACGTTTCGGGATTTTTAAATTTGGTTTCGCATGTTTTATAAGTAAATATTACGACACATCATAAATCTTTCTTTTTGGCGGCTTTGCGTGCTCCATCGATATAATACGTTTCCATCCTCCAGATCCGATCCGCATACAAATGCTGTTCCTATAAATGCATTAGTGAACATTAGAAAACGTTGCCGGTTGTGTTGTGGTGACTGGTAGGTAGATTTGTATTTATTACGTGAATATGTATTTTTAATGTGAAGTCAACCAAAAAGTACGTCTACTCTTTATAGTAAATAATAATACCTAAGTATACTATATGGCATTTATGCAATGGAGAGGTGTATAATAGTTTTAGCTATATACAAGCAGTACCACATCCTTGGTAATAGAAACTCAACCTACAAAAATAATAATACCACGTCTTTACTGTAGCCTAAAAATGTTCCTCGTAAGTGTATTATGTTTATGAAATTTTTTAGGTTGATGTTATGGTTGATGGTATATACTTATAATATATCTATTTATATATGTATCTAAATATATATTATCTATATGCATATATTATGTAGATATTTAATATAACAAATGTGTGTTCGAATTTGAAATACGTATACCTACACAACGTTTATCGGGAAATTCTCTTAGAAATTGAATATTTCTTGGATATAGATTCGGGCAAGTACTGAACTGAATTCATTTGCATTACTGTAATACATGCTATGATTGTATGTGGTATATTATATAGTATATCTATGTAAAAAATGAGTTGAGCAAAGTATGATGTAATATTACGTGGCGGTACGAGAAAGCAACGTACAACATCCTTTTCATAAGTACTACGAGATGAAACTGACTATCCATCCATTCCACTACATTTACATTTTGCATAGTTAGGTAAACTATTTGCAACATCAGTCTGAGCCAGTAAATATATCTACTCTATTGTATTCCCGGTGTTTGCCATAAGAAATTCACTTATTGTTTGCAAAAAATACTAACAAAAGAATCCTTGGGCAAGGGAAATACACTTGGATTCGATCTTACTCCTTTCTAACATCGCTAAACCAACTCTCTTTGGCAATGGAATTCATGTCGATATTTACTTGGCTTCCAAGTGGGTGTGGAGTTTACATCGTTTTTTCCTTCGCTTCCTTATTTTCATTTCATGACTAACCTACTCCATCAAAATAATATTCTATAAGAGCTATAAAAACTAATATTATGCATACCACACAGTTCATGTTTACAACAATATTAGAAAAGTATTTTCAAAGATACCATAAGTTTACTTTCCACTAAATTGGGTCAAATTCTTGTCTCTAATGGATTTTTCTGCTTTTTCGTTTCCTTCCTTTACCCATTCGCATTGGTATTTACATTTCGTCAATACTAACTAGTACAGATAGAACTACCTAATTATTAAATCCAATTATTAGAGCTAATCATATCAACTCTAATTTAGAATCATTTTTTATTATTCATAGCAGACTCCACAAAAGTGTCAAGCGTAGCAATACGGTCTTTGTTGTACAATTAGGGAGTGCATTAAAACATAAATCGGTAATCAGCTATCGGTTCAATTTTTGCATTGGAATTTATCATGTTTACCTTTAGAATCACGAATAATATTAATCACAATGAAATCAAAGTTATAAGAAGTCTCATTTTCTTAGTTAAAGTGTTCAATCGAAAAAAGCTATGCACATAATTTTAGTATCATTTGGCTCAGTTGTTCAGATGTTTACTTAAGTAGTTTTTATGTAGGTAATTCGTTCAAACTGATATTTGCCATTCGTACATAGATAGTAGCAGCATATTTTTAAATGTTTCAGAGAGTTGATGTTGAAAACCTTTGGAACAGAAAAAAGTGTGAACCTTCGTTACACGTGCTGTACGCAACTTTTCCCTCAGCTGAATTAGCCTATTACTTTCTAGAGTAACGACGATAACATGGAGTAAACTACAACACACGAATAAAACGAAGGAATACCACGAACTATATGCTAATAGTTAGAACATTTGCTGTAGTTCAATGTTAATGTTGAAGTTAGCAAGAAAATACTACGTACTATATATGGAAGTCGAAACGGAGGGTTCTTCTCTCTCTCTTGTGATGTACCCCCGGAGGTCATTAACACCGCCAGACGAAGGGTAAAAGGAAGTCAGTGAGAGAAAGGAAAACTTTTCCGATGATTATTAATTAATTGTTGTAAGAGTCAAATTGAGATGGAGGAGACTAATGTTGTATACCGTGTGGTATATAGCGCTAGTGCTGCCATGATGTAATAGCAGTACAATGATTGCTGTGGTTTTGCTTGAATGGGCAACAACGGAGATAATTAGCGAGTTTCCAGCAATACTTGGAAGAATTAACTGTCTGGATACATACTCTAGGGAATTATCGTTAAGAACGTTTCCAAGATATTTCCATTCTTGTGCTGGTAGCATTAGCGTGAAAATAATTTTCGCAATGAATCCTCGAAGATAACAATAATTTTAGGTAGTACTTCTACTTCATAGAGATAGACTCCCACTTCTTGTAACGTTGTAAAACAACGATTTGCTTCTTTAATACACTTTGGTAAATTGAACAATTTTAACACACTCATTTCCTGTAACAATCGTCGTAAAATGAGAATAATATGGGCATTAGGACAGCACAACATGCACTAACTTTTATGAACCATTCACAAATGCACAATGATCTGGAGATTGAGTGCAGTCTTACTTTCGTATTTACTACTACTACTACATTAAATGCACCAGCATCTTATTATTAGACACTTACTACTACATCAGTACGATAATTTAAATGCTATTTTCATCGTTTGATTATAGTTCAACATTACATTTATTTGATCACACTCAACATTACTAGAAGAATGCCTCCTTGAGGGGATGGTTATATATTATATAAAAATCTGAATCAGGGTCAAGTTAAATGATAATGGTAGTGTAGTATATGCGCTTGTATTAGGTTGCTTGTTCAAAATCTACTAAGCTAAAAGTGAGCTTAGTCATTCATGCAAATGTTGCAGGAAATTATTTATTCAAGCATCAGAATGCGGTGTAAGATTGTAAGTGAAAAATCTGCATAGTATACAGTTAACCGCTGAAGTCGGTGAAAGCATTGTACTGTCCAGGGTCCACGAATGATATTTCATGTAGTTGAAACCGGGTAACCCTGCAAAATGTTTATCAAACCCAACTGCCACCTTTGATGGATACGTGGAAAGCTTTCTCTCGAGAACTTTTTCGGTGGATAACGTTCAATCTCCCTCTACTCTCACTTTCGGGGTCTCTTGTTGGTTTTCGGTGTGCTTTTACTAGAATGCGCAACATACCAGAGAAAACTCACATCAACTTGATTTCGAGTATACTGCTATTTTGGTATGACATCTTTAGTGCTTTACCTACTTAAACCTGCTTAAAATTTATAATATTGAACAATTTTTTCCATATTATTCGTTTTATATTCGGCCTTAAGTTAACATTTACTTTGAACTGCCATATCTAAAAATTAAATATAATACTGATGTGATATCTACAAATAATTATGTAATGACCATTAATGAAGGTTTGCTCAACCAATCAAATGCAATTTATTAGTACAGGAGAGCACTTTTAGGTGTAGGTATTATGCAGTACATCAAGTGACATTATTATTGAAGTTATTTATAGAATATCCTAACACACCACACTAATGAAGTATTAGTTTCAAATGAATACAGAAAATAAGCAAAACATTTCTATTTCGATTCACATTTAGTAACTTGGATTTCGACACCTTGAGGCTTTGTCCTTTGTCCTCGTGTGGCATACATTTCCCTGAACGCTTCCTCACGTCTCCACTGAAAAGAACACAAATTAAAAATTATCAATAAAACACGTTACATTGCATTGGCTTCACATTATATTATCTTCCTAAATAAAGTCATGAAATTTTTTAACTATTCTATTCTTATGAGCGCAAACTATTATTATTATTTTTTTTTAAATTCTCAATCAATAAAGTTTTATCAAAAACAGCTGCCTCATCTGAAAATATTTCTCTAATTAATAAATTACAATGCAGTTTCACAAAAGTGATTGGAAGCTTGACTGAACTATACGTGAGTAATAATGCAATGGCTGCGCACAAAACGAAGATGAAAAGTACAATGGATACAGTAATATAGTATTAAGTTCAATAAATCAATTAGTATCTTTTAAAGCAAGTGTTGCTAATGAGCATTGTACTAAAGCGCTAAAATCCTCATTGTTCTGCTAAATGAAAGTAAAAGTTTTATATCGCTATATTTTATAAATCTAATTCTAACCTTACTAACTACTTACTTATATTCTGTAGTAATGTGTGTCTAGCCATAGTAAACTCAATTACGAATTCGATTATCGTTTAAACTGATGCATCTAATATTAATAGCACACTTTGAACAATCAAACCATAAATCATAAAATATGTATTTCAATTTCATTTCATTATTATTAATGCTTGAGTAAAAAATACTGCATAAAGCAGTCATTCCATCACAGACAACGATGTATACCTTCAGTAGTAGTATTTTCTTTGAAGAATACAGTATACAATATTGAGTACAGGATTAGTATTACTATAAAAGAAATGCACTGAGTAGGTAATTGCAATTACATTACCTACAATAAGGAAAGGCATAGGTAGTAATGTGGTAATCTTTCCACAATCTCAAAGCATTCTGTATTATTATTAGCTGTATCAGTGGCTTGGCTTATTAGTAGTATGAAAATGTATTCCTAACAAGCCATCAAGGTATCTCATCCGTACAAAATTCTGCACATTTTTAAATAGAACAAGCCTATCCACTTGTAACGAAACACAATGTGCACAATCCCACAATAAGTAATAAAAGTACATTGCACATAATACCAAAGTACCATACCTACCTATATAATGTTACATCCACATCCTTGTGTGCAGCAAAACAACTGAAGCCTGACTCATCCTCCTACGTGTTTATTCGCTCTTTCTTTCTAATTTGATGAGTTTCTAAATCTCGTTTGCCATAATCTCGTATACAAAAAATATTTAAAGCTCACTATTGCCAAACTACCTATACAAATGTTAGTAGTAAAACATCATGTCACATTCATAGCTTTCTGATCACATGTATAATCCTATTATAGAAATAACTAGGTAGACTGTAGACTCGTAAAAAACGAGATTGAGAATTAACTAACAGGTAAGACACTTGATACACGCTCAGAATTTTATATTACGTATTCTGCAAACAACGCGTATGCACTGATTGTCATTCAGAAATGCTGAATTCATATTTGCACACACCTTAATTGCATTTTTCTGCTAAACTACCTCTTCACACCTTTTTACTTTTGGATAATCCTACTGGCAATCATCACTGAAGCCTTTAATGGCCATTTGGGAACACTCTATGGCAAAACACGTACGCAATAGCGTTAATAAAACTCTAATTTATTTCCAAAGTTCGAGATGAGTCTCATTTGTCTCATAGCCCATAACATTCATTGTCTAGCAGCTTCATACCCTAATTTTTTCAACAGACACTTAAAAGACATTGCTTTATACTCAGAAGTACCTACATCTAATCGTGTCATACAATATACTACCTAAAGCACTATTAACTTAATATAAGAAAAGACTGAATGAATGAAGTTTTTATCTCAATTTGCAATATCGTTAAGGCTTAGGTAGTAGAGAGGTATATTCTATGGTAGTACGAAAGCTCTTATTGTTAGTGTTGGCACATTAGCAAAAAAATTTACTAGTATAGGTATTAGTAGTACGAGCTGCATCTTTACAATTTTCTTTTAGTTAAGCCAGTAGAGTAGGTACAGAAGAAGCTGGAATTGTTATCCTCTAGGTACGTTATTAAAAAAGAGAAAAAAAGCAATAAAAATAAAAATAAGCCACTTGAATCGACCAGTTGATAATAAAAGAGCGAAATGAGAGACTCATCTTGTTTTCTTGATGGCTTTTTTCTAGCGCAGCCAAGTAATTGAAAACATTACATCCACATGTCATTTGAACATAATATATATCTTTATCTCAATCTTTACAAACTAATTCTGACTACTCGTCTTGCATTTTATATACAACTGTGTGTTTTCTTCCTATACTGAAGACGAGTCTAATCTTTGGGAAAATTGATATAACATGTAGTGGAATATACCTACTTGATGGAATGAAATAATATTATTGAAATGAAACAGTTTTTTTGTCTTTTCACCTTTTCTTCTGCATCTTTTGCCCAAAGATAAGCCCACATTCGCTCCTCCTCATCTTCCTCGGCTTCAAGTCGTCTTTTCATCCAGATTTGAGCATCCCAATCTTTAGTGATTTGTTTGGTCATTCTCTTTGACAGTAATGGACCCATCGGCTCACGACGAGACCTGCAAATAAAATCATTCCGAATCATTCATTACTTTCATGCATGTACATGGCTACAATTCTCTATTGTATATAAATTCATTCATTCGTTAATTTATTTTCGCAGTTTTCTACTCTATGTGTGCTATAAAAGCAAACTCAATGTATTGTTCAATATTTATATAGACACGTTATATTCTATAGGTGCGCTTTTCTTTGTGTTAGATCAATTCTTCGTCTTACTTCCAAAATACCTCTTTATGCAATTGTAAACATTATTGTAACTAGGTATTTATAGACAAAATAAGAATGTTTTTCTTTTGTACATATTATATAAGTGCAATATCCAGTATCCACAATAAGATTTTTACGAGCTTACTCGTCCTATGAGAAAATCTTTCAATCTTATCCTACACAACAACGCAGTACATTATTGAAGATGTGCTATAGTTATTCTTATGTAGTTTAGTAAGGTATTACAACTGCTACTCTGCTAAATAAGTACTTCTAACATAAATGGCAAAACATGTTCAACACATTTATTTGTATACAAAATAAAATTATTATTACTATCCTTTGTGGTTGTTTACAAATTCTGGTATATAGTGTGCCTATCCATAAAAATATACATCACAGGTATGTGTAAGTTCATAATTTTGATCTCAGGGATTATAGGTAGTATTACTATCGTATTTTCTTGCATAGACAGAATATAATATATTAAATAAACTAACTATATAATATAAGCTGTAAAAAATCATATATTGTACAGTAGAATGTAGGCTGCTACGATGTGAATTGCTTTCATTTCTTTTCATTCCATTGGGGCCTTACATCCCATTTCGTTCTCAGTTCATAAAAATCGAACGATTCTATCATATCATCTAATATTTATTTGTTATTTATTAGCAACAGCGCATTTCATCTAGGATCTACTATAACTACTGTGGTGAGTGTTATAAAATATAGTTATAATATTACAAGTATATAAGTAGCTGACCTATATTATCTTTGCGAACTAAATAAACTACTTTACTTGGTATTAATAATAATAGTACAAAAAGTAATGTATTTTCGACCCACTACAGCCTATCACTAGAAATGTGTGAGTATTCATTGATCAACATGGTGCGACTCGACTCTAAGGAATTTCCGAGTGCGGGTAAAAACACATTGCACGTAGCATCCAATTTTGATTGCATTTTGCTACAAATCTTTGACCCAATCTGAGAAATCATTTCCTTTTACCACAGCTATATCGAATTACAGTGCTGATATTGATATTATGCAGCAATGTAGTGTGGTACACACAACATTCAAAATACAGCCGAACAAATAATGTATTAAGACTTTTCCTCGTTTTACCACAGGTTACGCAATCTACAGTTATCCTATAGTTCTATAGTGTATGAGTGTAGTGTTAGTAGTACCTAAACACATGAATATCACAATATTGTTCAGGTAGAAGTAGGTAAGTATTAACCACGTTGGAATAATATATAAATATAAATTAATTGCAATACCATTGCCAATACTGTCAAAATAATAAACATTATAATTTTTGTTATTAAAGTAAGTAGGTTTCTATATGTATACACTACAGTATGGAAAGACCGTTTGATTTTTACATTATATTTGTAACCACGAAAGATATATTTGTAGGCCTATTCCTTCGTAACTTAAAATTGTCCATTACATACACTATAGCCCATAGGAATATATTGTCCTTTTTAAATGGCTAATATATATAAGTACACTAAAATATTTACTAATTATTTACTAATCCTTTTTAAAAACCCTACCGAGTTTTAAGAGCTGATTAATTAACAGAAATCATTAATGATGTTTACATCTTTTTCACGAAAACTTTAATCATGTTACAAATAATTAATGTTATTGATCATTGATATATGAGGATGCATATCTGTCATCCTCATAAAATAGTCAAGCTTTTCATACATACGCGTACTTGTAAGCATTACACTTTCAACTACATAACCTTGCTCTACTTAAATCTGTAATAATGGATTCCACGAGCAAGAATAAATTGCTATCAAAAGATTTTCGTGTGGTGTTTACAACCATGAATATTTGATTGAATTATTTTCTGAAAGGTCTTATCAGAAACTACGATCTGTAGTATAATATAAAACACTTCTAAATAGCTGCATGTATCCTTAGGTAAGCTTTATATCTGTAGTTGTAGGCTTACTCTTGAAATAAGGAGTAAAATTAAAACTGAACCAAAAGTGCAATTTAGAACTTGAAGAAGAATTGTGGTAACCGCGTGCAACATGAAACTGCAGCAGGATTTTGCTTTCATTAACCCAATATTTTGAATGAACGAGTAACACTTGAATGCAATTATGTATTGACGTAATGCAACATAAAGTATCAGTTTGAAGTGTATACGTACTGGCACCAAAAGTATCATGCAGTTATGGTGTAAACTTAATTTTCGCTAAAGAATTACAACATAACTACTACAAGTGTTTCCATTTCAACTGCATAGATTAAAGCATTACTAAGGATTAATGCTATTGTGGTTTTAGAAAATTGAATCTAACATATGTTTTCCGGGAAAGACACAAGTGTAGTACTCTCATAAATTCGTTAAAACAATTTCCATATTTATAACTAGCCCTATTGTTGTATTTACGATTTATGTACGATTATATTGTACAACGGTAAGTGGTAGTTAGTATACTATAAAGTAATGACATTTTATAGCTTCACGTACTAAATCAACAAAGAATACTACCTTCATGGTTTTAATAATGTGAATGTGTAATAAAATGATTTGAGCAAGGTAATAAAAGTAAAAGTGAAATGAAATTCGTTTAGCAAATCATTTCAAGTAAATAGCATTTCAAGTAAATTAGCATTTACACTTGTGATAATTGTATTCCTTGAATGTACCACTTGATATAAGTAATCATATATATCATATAAGCAATGTTAAGAGCATTCTAATATATTCAATCAAGTCACAGCTAATAATGTCACTACGCAGAAATATCGTATCATTTGGTAACAAATATACAGGAAGTAGAACTGTAGTCTCATACCACCTGTCTGACTTTCTTTTCTGTGTATGGTACACAGATGTTTTAAAGTAAAATTTAATTTTAAGGATATGGAAGTGTAAACAAGGAAACAAATTACCTAATGTCAAAGATTTAAACCATAAAATGTGACGCTCTTACATCCAAATAGATGCTTTGCCTACCTTAGAATAGATACTATTCTGCGCTGGTAAGAAGTAATCCCAATATTATAACACTTGTGAAGTAATATCAACGTAAGATAATCCCTTAAGTTAATGTAAAGCACCTTCTTAAGATACTCAGATAAAATATCTCACACAGGAATATGTAAAATTATTTTTAAATAAAAATAAAAACACAAAGTACTTCTCTACGATCTTCTTCTCGTGTTCCTCTCTTTTTTGACGAAGCTCTGCTACCCGACTCTTCATTTTTTCGAGCTGCGTCTCCTTCTGATTGCTCATGTCAAGTTCAGTCCTTATTTGCGTCTCATACAAACACATTTCCTGGTCCATCAACGCTCTCAACCTGCAAAACATCATTTATGATTACTTATACTTATTACGTTTCACAGAAGCATCAACATTTAATGATTGCAGGCACATGTCATAATTCAAATGATTGAGTATCTGAAATGTTCTTTAACAGTACAAAACGTACCTATACACTATTACTTACAATTGAAAGTATGTGTGTATACACTGTTAATTATAAATCGAATAGATTATAATAAAGACAAAAAATTGAACTCCTTGAAATCGCGTTCATTTAAGAAATATGCATGCATCGCATCTATAGGTGCTTGAAGTATCATAGACAGTGTGAGAATAATAAAATAAATGTGTGTAGATAAATTACGAATTGCAATCTCAACTAACAATTCAATTCATCTTTCTTTATTCTTGTGTACAAGGATGATTTATTAGCATATTGCATTAAAAATGTCTAGCTAGTCAATATTGTTTGTGTTCACTCATTAGCCTTTCAAGTCTATCTTTCACAACCTTTACGAACCACATGGTTCGACCACATAGCAAAGCTGATTTAGAATTGAATTTAGATATATAAAAATTAATCACTCGTTACACACACTCAATCAAAATATATTATTATCGTCTCATGCACGCAGTAACATACACATTAGCTAATGTGATGCTACAGCGCATAAATTTCCTTTTCCCAAACTATACCTAGCTGTAATTACTAATTATCCTTACCAGCTGGATATTAGTTAAAGTAATTAATTAATTCTCTTTACCTTTCAAGTGCACTCTTATGCTCACATCACATTCCATTTGCCAGAAGCCTAATGCATTTTACAATATTATTTATAAGCTCACTCTCTATACGTTAAACCTGACATACTTCTTTAGCACTATACTAATGTGTGTACGTAATAAGCGCTGTTTATTAAGGCAGCAGACTATTTCACCGCTCTTTGTTACGTGACTTAATCAATGATCACCCACCACGACAAAGCAATGCAATGGCGATTCGAAAGCCAAACAGTTGTCTCACCACAATATTCATCTATTATTTTATAAAGAATCCTGTACAATGCTTGACTAGACTCTAAACCGTATTTGTACTCTGTTGCAACATATAAATTCGTAATTCAATTCAATAGCAACTCTTGTCGGGGTGACAAATAAGGAAGATTAATTACTTTCATTAGGGTTCCTGTAATTTACTGTTCTATTGGTAAATAGAAATACCACTACGAAAGAATATACCTCTATAGTGCCACTCTCTAGTAGTATTGGCTTAAATCAGCTATTTATGTTGTGGTTTATACTTAATATGTACTCGTGAGTAAACAACTGCTATTATATGCTAAAAGATTATTTCGTCAATACCTATAGATAATAGTCTGTATATATAAAAATATCATTGTACGAAACAAGGTGCCCCCTTGTCTCATTAATTATTCTCGATTTTAGTGCGTTGAATGTAAAAAATTTCATTATGAGTCACTTACTTGCAACTACGTTGTTCCAGATCTTCTCGGCTCTGTTCGATTTGAGAATTGACACGTATTTTCGTGAAATCGGCTGCTCGTCTAGTTTCCGCATGATTCTCAACATACATACGAAGTGCCATTTTTCTATCCGTTTCCAGCATGTCGATGAGAGGAAAATGTTTCTTATTGCGGTAATTGTCGCTCTGGGCATATTTCGGTGGCCAACCAACTTTCCCACAAGGAGCACAACAATCAGCAGACTTTGATGCAACAAATTATATAAAATTCAAGAATGGTAACAGCAATAGTAAACGAATAAATATAATTTTGACTAAATCAGTAGGAATAAGAGGAAAGCTATTGAATGAAAGTTACAGGTTGTCCGGCAGTGCAGTAGTCGGTACGTTTTTCCATTTGGAATGCGGGATTGCTAGCAATGCATCTGCAAGGCATAATGTGGTACGCCATTGTATTGAGAAGTTGAGACTGCTTGATAGTTTAACAGATGTGTAGTTTGTGTAATATTAATCTGACAATCTTGATGATTGGGAATAGGACTTTAGCCTATATTGAACTTTTCTGGCTTAGATTCAGTTTTATTTCTAAAAAATTAACGCTTCACCATTTCTTGTTAACCCGTTTGATCAATTAATTTCATCCCTATAGCGATGTATGTACTAAATCACAATCTGACGCATGTAACATACCACACGCACCCCTGTGCGCAGTGTCACACTAATATTATCATCCCCATAAAAAATTTTAGATGAAAATCCACAGAAAATAATACAATGCTTCTGAGAAAGAGTAATCTATTCAAAATTGGGTTGAAAAACAATTACTTATTACATTATTTTTTTCTAAGCGCTCAGGGACTAAAACCATAGTGTGTGCAAATCGACGTTAATTTATGATCCACTCCGCCCCATATTCAGACAGATAGTATGCTATTGATATCCTGGCTATTACCATTCTTATAAAGAAAAGATCTGAAAAAGATTAAAAAAGCAATAAAAAGCGTGAAAAATTATGAATTCTAAAATGATTTTGCATCAATTACGGTGCAAGGGAAAATTTAGAGTTTCATAATATTCGAACTTGGTTTTTTGCTATGGTCAGGAATATTCCAACAATTTTTATACCTGTCTGGTGCGGTTTCTGGTCCGGCTTGACTTATTGGTGGATAATAAAATGCAGGAGATTTTCATTGCAGCCTATCTGAATTCATCCTGACAAAATTCTCAAAAGAAAGGAAATTCACGCATCTAGAAATGATGCTCAGAAGTCGACCTTTCCTGTTAGTTTTTCAAAACATTGCATTGTCATAATATACAATGTGATTCAATGATGGTTGCGGCATACGAAATACATGTAAATGTAATAATATTATTTATTACAGTACCTATGTATATAAGTAAACCACATAACCACACAGAAGGCACGCAGAAGCCTCATAATGTCTTAGGTGTACAAATAAAAAATGCCGGAAGAGATGGTTTTAATTTGTTTACAAATGAAAAAATTGAGCCGCATCTGTACATTAGCATCAATTCATTCGGTGTACCAACATTTATAATAGGTAAGTATATTAATATGAATTTTGAGTAGGTAGTAGGTACTTCAGGTAGTATAATCGGTATAAGATAAGACAGAGTAAATAAATACTCCGTACAATTTGCAAGTCTGTACAAGCGTTAATACTAAATGCATCTAAAACTGTGGTGTGTGAATAGAGAATGATATGTATACATCTATTAATTACCTACAAGTGATGTTCTTTGTTGTATGAACATATACTACATATTATAAAACCGTTAGTTGCAAATTACATCGTTTTTTAGTACATTTAGTTTGGCGGATGAAAGAGTATGCTTAAACGCAATATTGGCTAGGAGGTCTTAATTATAGCCCAACAAGAAATAAAATATATCTTTCATACTTCATACTGTTGCGTTAACTTTTTTATTTTTTGTCGTATTTTTTATTTCAAGTGTAACCTCTGATTCTCAAATTATGTTAAATTGGTATGTGTGTCAACTATGATTTGTTTGTGAAGATTGAGTATGGTTAGTGTTTATGTATTACCTAAATGTTTAGATTTAGAAATGGAAATGTATAAGCTACATTAACAATGGTAAATGTATCTCTTATTGTATATTACACACTAAAAGTACAACTCCTGTAGCATAAGTACAAATATTATGGCATTTTTACTTGTATGTTTCGTATCAGTGGTTTAGCAGTAGTATGTTATAAATTTTGTGTGTGGTTGAAATAGAAAGTTTTGTCTTCCTTGTTGTGGTAAAAAAGTATATTACTATGTATATATGGGATAAAAACATAACAAGACTTTAAAAGATTATTACATAATAGTTGCATCTCTACTGTCTATTTTGCGGTTTTTGTTGTCGGCAGACTTATTTTTCACGGAGGTGACTGACCAACTACTGTTGTTTGCAACAATAATTTGATTTTTGTATGCACCTTTGTGGTTTGGTCAGCATACATGTTCTCATCATCAATATGGTATGTTTAGCCGTAAGGAGACCCACCGCCTGTATTTAATATAAATTAAGAACATACATCATGAATCTCTTTGTAAATGAATTAGATATGAGACCGACACTTGCATAATATAAGTACTATTTCTACTCATAGGATATTAGACTGATCAATAACATCCGAATTTCTCATCTTACCCCCGGTACCTGCACCATAACCTCCTCCTCCTCCACCTCCTCCTTAATTTTTAAAACATTTTTGAAATTACATATGAAATGCATAATACAATTAATGGAAAATTAAAAATTTACTGAAGTTTTTATAAACTAACCGTAACCGCCACCGCCACCTCGACCACCTCCTTTGCCACCACCTCCTGCAAATTAGGTTCATTTGTGTAAAAATTAAAATAAACTTGTTAAACATATTAAGATAAAAAAGTTCACAAAATTAATATAAAATAAAATGACTTGCCTTTTCCTCCCCCTCCTTTTCCGCCGCCTCCTTTGCTAAACAATCCGCTGAACAACTGCTTTATGCTTCCTAATCCTCCACCTCCACCGCCTTTACCTTTACCACCTAATAATCATAAAGTGAATTTTATTATAATTCCAGTTTTAAACGTTCATGTCATATACCTACTAAGGTTTGCAATTTTTAATCCATACCTCCTCTTCCCCCTCCTCCTCGGCAGCTGCCTCCACCACCTCCTAAATTGTTGAAAACATTTGTAACATGAAAATTTTATTTTTTTGAAGAATAAGTAACGCTGTATTGCAAGCATTTTAATTTAACAACATACCATATCCGCCGCCGCCCCCACCATATCCTACAAAAGAAATTTTTTGATTAAATAGAGGGACACTTTAACTACTAGAATTACATCTAGAGCAAACATTTACACTTACCTCCCCCTCCTCCTCCTCCACCTTTACCTCCAGCTTCACAGAAATGGATTATGGCCAAAGACACTAATAAAAGTAACGCCTGGAATCAACATACAAAATACCAATTTAAATTGGAAATTTGGTGTGAAGAATTTCAGATTATTGGTGTACATAATTGAAATTTTAGTTTTAGTTACCACTTTTGCAGCCATTTCGACTTTATAAGAAATAAAGGAATTGGCTAAAGGCAAAATGTACGGAAACTTTTAAAAAAATTGCCAATTGAAGCACAGAAAAGCTATTGAGACTTATGTAGAGACAACAACAGTTAAAAAATGGAATGCGTCCTCGGTGAGATTTACAGGACTTTATATATACGCTCGGCCACAATTTCTAAACTCACCAAAGTCCTTTTGACGATTATGACGCTGCTACCCCCACCAACAAGCGACATAAGGTTCCTCTTCTTATAAAACAGTTTTATCCTTATCATTATTACAGTCTGTTCCTTACAGAAACAAAATAAAGAATAGAGAGTGTAATAGCAGAAGGAATAATACATGGCAACATAAATCTTGTCTTTTAGTTCGGCTTGATGCATGATGACGGCCAAAGCGAAAATGTTAGTAAACATTAAACCTACTGCACACACAATACATGTATACACATAATGCACATGCTCTGACAGCCAAAAATTGCATAACAAACGTCAAATCATCAAGTGGTAATAAACAGCAGTGGGTATTAATTCTTACAATTTTTCATGTACCGCTAATAGTTGCCTGTTGATAGGAGTCTACTAACATTATAAAAATAAAAGTGGTAAAAGCTTGCACATCTCGCAAATCCCTTGGCCCCAAAAGATTCGTCTTCTATGTATGTACCTATTAGGTATATACTGTTTTTTCTTGTGCCAATCAGTCAAGTCATAGTCGACCCTTTATTTCTTCCTTAAAAACTAATTTTATATTCACACAACAACTCGACAGAGTATTACACTCCTTAAGCCTTACACGGTGACTAATTATAAATAATTTGCTTGCCCAGTCGATATTATTACGTGTACTTACCTATATTACTAATAGTGCTAGTACAGTTAGAATAATATACTTCATATTAGTATTTGTCAATGATATATTATTTTTATTACTATGTATAAATTATAAACAGAAAACCTAATACATATACTCAAGTGTGTCTGTGTGTGAGAAAATCATCTTATTACATGGTCAAGCCAACTCATCATTTTCCCGCATCAAGTGGACAAAGTGAACACATGCGTCAAATTAACGAGGATTTCATGGTACATGAATAAAGAATAATAATATGTGCATGTGATTAGCTTAATGTTGGTATTGGCAGTGTATTTACATATTCAATAGTATAATGACATTTATTTTAAGCACGATCACCAATTGTTCATTCGTCAACCTTCTGAACGTGTACCTACAAATATTTACTTACATATTATACGTACCATCCAAAGGGCGATTGACAATAAGTTGTTTGTATATACCTATAAAGATAAAGACATTATGCATTCAATCGTGGGATTTATAGGTAATATTGAGCCCATAAATGATAAGCTGCTTTTGATGGCCATGCCAAAGAAAATCTTTCACTTTTCCGCAGTGGTCATCTAATCAGGGATCTTCATTCGCATGTACAAATTTGTATATAGAAAGGCATAATAATTCTCTATGAAAGCGTAACATTAGTATATGAAATAGAAATAAGGTACTACTCATTGTGTAAAATAAAGCGATTGTGTGTGGAAGTAATCATAATATATAGAAATGGTTATATACATAAATACACCTAAAGAAGATGCGAACAAAGTATATAAGTATAGGTGCCTATTTCAACTTCACATAGACCTACACATACAAAAACATATTCTAGGGCCAGGTACTTATTAACATAACCACAGGATTTGAATGACAATAATATCAAAGGCTTCTCGCAAATTATTGTTGTCGTCAATTACTTAAGATGAGATTGCAAACCGCAAATCTAGAACGTACATTAAATGCACGGACATAATAATTTAGCCAACTTTTTAAATGACACCTTCTTCAACGTGGTTTAAGGGAAGACTCATAATGTAACAGTATTGTTCCCGTACTTTTTCGTAATATTTCTAGAATGTAGTATTTCTATATGCATGTCGAGTTGTAAAATTGAACAGTGCATAGTATGTAAAGTATGTACGTAAAGTAAGTACAACCACAATGAAAAAATGTGTGGCAATTTGTATGAAAATGAAACAGTCAAAAGAGTTACCTATTACCTGTACATATTTGTACGTATCTGCGTATTGTATTCAGCAATGTAACTGTAGTACTATTACTATCTGTCATGTCAGTTTAAAAATTGCATGAATGCATGAATCGATAAAAGAAAACGTTCAAATATGTTTAAAAAAGATGGGAGGCTGAGAAAGTAAAGGGCTGGGTAAATGAACTGACAGGTAGAACTACAATTGATTCTTAATTAATGACAATAACAATAATGTCGCCGTATAATGTGCAATGAAATTGGACTATCATAGTAATGCGAATCAGCCACTCTTTCTCGTGCCGTATAATTGCAGAATAAATTAGTTTTCTATATCACTATAAAATAGTTATTTAGTCATTTTTGTGAAAAGTTAGCGCATAAATAAATGTACGACTACGATATAGCGACACAATACGGCAACAAATGCAGTGCAGTAAGTACAATACAACAATACAAGGGAAATACCTACATTGTATAGTATTAGTAAATTATTATTATTATTGTTATAATATTGGTTGTAATGTAAGCAAACAAAAAATGCTATCCACCCTAATTTGCTCTTTAAATTAGAAATTAGACTACTACTATTTATTTTCACTCCGCATTTACACATCTATTTACAACGAGCTCCGACTGACCTGAATTAATTTGCTACTAAAACTGTACATACGTGTTACATTCAAATCCATACAGTGTGTTATATGCACACATTTTTTAAATCATTTCATATTAAACCACTAATGTGTAAAAATGCTTTTAATATTATGGAATTAATACTGATGGGATTTGTCGGTAATTTGGCAATTAGTGAATAAAATTAAGGGAATAATTATCGAGTTAGGTATCTATTTTCTGGTAAACACGAATATCGCATTTCTGATAATGTATCAGCATATACGTTCTTTTAGCTGTGTCATGTCATTAATGTTGAAGGGATATGATATGACATATCTTCCTATCTTTCTACTTGATTAATACACAATAAACATGCACTTAGGCATAATTACATACAATACTATACTCAGATAGGTCACAAAACATACTTAGTCAGAATAATATTTAATCATGTGCTAATAATAAATTCACATCGTAATTTAATGCCCTTTGGTTGTGGGGAGGTGATTGTTGGGAAACTTTTTGTTTTCATTTACGAAGAGCCCAAAGAAATGTCACAGTCAAGAGAGACAACAATAGGCAACAACGAAATCAACATAATGGAAAATACTTGGGAGGAAGACGATGCTTCATGCATTGTAATGGAGACCATAATAGCCATAGCCTAACTGCAGCATTACTTTGTTTAATTACGTGTGCATATTAAATCTTGTATGCACTATGAATCATACTAATGAATGATATTATGTGTTTATCTTTGTAATATTCTCTATGCTATTAGTATTACAAATTGACGGTGTTTGTATGAATTCACCTTGTACATTGTAGGGTCTCTTGAGTTAATAAGCAGAAGAAAGTAAAGGATTACGCTATCACATGCTTAGTTATGATTATGATTGTCAATGAGGCTTCCCCACTTGAATACGTGATTCAAGGAGATAAATTCTATTCTACAGCCATCAATAGAAAACGTCTGGTATAAGCGTATGAGATATGCTTACATGAATGAAACTACCAACTGTCCTGACACTGCTTCGTTAGAATTAAAGTTTATTTCTGTGCTTTTTGAACTTATATTCATTACATATCGCATATTACATTGTCATGAAAATATAGCATTGCAACAAAGTTTCTCAATGGGTACATTGATTCAGAACAAATGACTAATTCACTTAAGATTCTAGATAAAAGTTTCCATGTATAGAACAAATGTAATAATACTTGCTAAAATGCTAATTACTTGTACCATTAATCAATCACAACTTTGGTTTTAGTCCCTGAGCGCTTAGAAAAAAATAATCTAATAAATATTAGTTTTTCAAACCATTTCTGAATAGGTCATGATTTCCTTCATCTGGTTGAAGTGTACTAAAATTTTCTGGGGATTTTTCCATAATACCTTTGGAATTGAGACTGAGTAAATCATTCAATATGAAATTACATTCTCATTTCCACCAAATTATTTGTAATAATTATTGAATAACTATAGAATTACGGGGTTTAGATGTAACACAAGAGAATGAATTCACTTGTTCATCTAATTCAGTCTCATTTTATTCAAGTGCATATCACCATCACCGTTACTGAAACTTAATGAAACTATATTAACAGCCTAATTTCTTCCTGTGGACGAATACTATACTAAAGGAAACAACCAATTTACAATCAGTGTATAGGAAACTGTTTCTGATTGAAGTATCATAAACACATAATCATTTTGTTTATAATTTTGTTCATGCCCTTCGTTAAATAAAACGCAAGGAGGTAAGCATATGGCATTGGAATGAATGTCTACAACTTCTGCAAGTGTTTAGTATTTGTCAGGAGTGATACTGTATTAATTTTTGCTGCACAATGTACTTATAACATCAAGTTGAAGGTGCAACGTGATACTTAGTATTCTTGGCTGTATTATATGAATTCATTAACAAATTAACAAATATGTATATTATAATGAGTGAAGACCTCACATGAGATTTACTCTGCGATGCTTATTATCATTATCCACATGTAATTAATTTAACATTATTGTTGTTGAGAAATATGGGCAACAAAATTTGATGCGAAGAGTAGAGCTGTTGATTGGATTGTTATTGTTTTTCTAATATTATTAATAAAAATCACTGGGGAAAAGTCTAAACAAAGCATTCCAGATTGAGAAAAACGTAATAATTTTATCTATTGCACCACAATTACCGCTTATACGAAGTCTTATTACACGAGATAATAATTCTATGTTCATGCATAAACTCTCTTTTGTAATGCGTATCAGATTCAGTGTTAAACTTGTGAGCGATCTTGTCACATAGTTCGGTATTAGTAAATGTGAAGGTAATTGTCAACAATAACAATAAAAGTTATTGTCTGATGAAATGTTCGATAACAAATCCAGCACCAATAGCAGTCGGCAGTCCTGCAAATTATTATTTTGATCGCTTTGATTAGCAAAATTGTAAATGCGTATATCAATAGTAATGTGAATGTAGTACAAACAATGTTCATTCTCCAATCTCCACCACTCAATTTGCTATCATAACAAACACTACTCAATTAATGTTCTTCACAGATATTGTGAATGTGATGATGCATTGCATTGTGGAGTCATAAAAGCATTTATGCGTGTAGAATTTCCCATGAAGATTAAGGTGCAGTTTTTGTACTAAATCACTTTGTATGAAAATTATTCATTCGTAACAGTTTTATATTTGCATGTAATTCTATTAATTAGCAGTTAATACGTACACCTACTTATCTTTATTTCTACTATCACACTTTCTATAATTAAAAAGCAAATATAAATACATGGTCAACTGAACAAAATAACAAATATGAAATTGTCATTTGTATTTACTGATTGAAGTACTGTATGAAATGAGAATCGAAAATATTACTTATTTTTACAAACTTCCATCTTCTAATTAATTTCTCAGCGATAAGAGTGATATTGGAACATTAAATCTGATTATTATGGTGTCCTAATAAATATTTTTCTATTTTTGACGAATTAAGTGGTGTGATTTTTACTCAACAATAAGTATTTATATAATACTTTATACCTACTATTTACTTTACTCACTAAATATAGCTAGATTTATACTTGCAGTTGTTAGCAGTAAGATTGCATGCACAAATGTAATTGCAAAAAGACTAAAATAAAGTAATGAGACAGTTTTAAGTTGTCCATTGTTAAATGAGGATGATTTATCTGTAAATAGAGCTTAAAAGGGTATTGAACGCATAGCATAGCATGACCCAAACCAATTGCTTAGATAATAAAAATGATGCAATAATTTCACAAATAAACACGCAATAGATGATAGTCTCGAAATACATGAATACATAGATATCACAAAATAGAATGTAGAATAATAGAGTGTGTCACATATGAAAATTGATTTTGGATAATATAATATTAAATTCACAGTGCGAAATCATTTTACTTCTGCTCCTACTAATGAAATAGTTTCGGTGCCGAATTCGTCCATTTACTCTCACCCTATTATATAGCAACAACATTTTTTAGCAGGGTAATAGAAGGTATATTTTTAGGTCATTATTGAGCTAGTAAATAATATTATATGTTTTGTAAATGAAAGTAAATAAGCATCGAAAGGAGTATTTAAGATTTTGTAATGGGGAGCTCCAAACATCCGCCGGGTGGGTACCCGAGCCCCGGTTCCCCTAAATATGTCTTTAGTTCAATTTTAGGAGTTAACTGATTGATCCGAATTTCGAACTTAACCTTCCATAATTATAATAAACCTTTCTTGACTTATGCTTATTATATTACGGTAATACTTTAATTTAAAATAATAGTGGTGAATTAACAAACATTTGCTTAAAAGTAAAGCCATTAATACTTGTCAGTTTACGTATAGTGTATGTATAGGCACGCTATGCACTGATTGAGCAATTCTTTTGATATGTACATTGCATGATTGAATTTAGAATTAGTGTATAGCACTTGTGCTGTGTAATGTATCAAAATCCGAATACACAATGCATGCAATATTTATTGTGATGATGCAAAAAGCTATGAAACGTATAAAAACATTTGCTAATTTTGTTCTAAATAGAATCCACAGTTGGTCACAAGTCCTTCCGTAAAGAAAAATCATTCATTGATACAAAGGTTTTTAAAACCAGTTGTTAAACTTAAACTTGAAGTTTGAGTCATTGATCCGTCAGAGTTAAGTCGAGAGTTACTTACAGCTCACAGCTTATGATTTTGTGACTTACTTAGTTGGAGATTGTAAATTCAAAGAGATATAATATACAACTAATTTTAGCATGTTTTATTAAAGACAAACCACACTGAGACAATAGAAAGGTAAGTTTCTTGCTACTTATATTTATTATCATAATAATCTTATACAACCTCAATTGTGAGAAAAGTTATGTTTGGAAGTTTGAGCAATTTTGACGTGTAGCTACATGTAGTGAAATTACAGGATACCTAATTTTAAAGATAAATATAGAGGAGTATCTCAGGGAAGCCGTAAATATACCACACACAATTAAAATCAAAATTATAGAGAAAGTCGCATTGCAATGAGAAAAATATAATTAATCTATGCAACACACACATACACATAATATTCCTCATAAGATTATAATAGACTATTACTGTGCGTAAGCAAAAATAAATTACATCATTTTTATTTTTTCATTAGAGTTTCTTCACAAATCACAGAATTAAATCTACAAGTGCATCAACAATTATTGCTAACAAAAGTGAAAAAGTTAATATGAACTTTTTATAATATTAAGTAAAGCTTTTATTACTATTATTACAGAATTCTCTCATATTATGGCGAGTCAAAACATTATGCAAACAGACTGGGTATCATTAAACTCACATACAGACTGAGAGTCCTTATCATTTGCTATCTTACCCCTCCATCAATTCCCATAATATGTATTATTATTGAATAATAATTGCAACCAGTAGCTCTCCACAATGGCAGTGTGTAAATAAAGCTACATTTTCATTCATGTGATGAGTACCTAAGTGTACTTATAAAATGTACAAGAAAATTTGTTCTCAACTAATTATGGATAAGCCTGACATAATTGTATAGACAAGTTTTCATTGTTCCTAACAGGTACACAACACATTGCTTTCCTGAAAAGTATTAGTGCAATAAAAGAATTTACAAGCAATAAAAAATTAAGTCTCTCTATACTTAATAACACGTAATAATTACACTTGTTTAATTTAATGGGTGAAATAAGAATTTTCCTCTCAAAAACTCGCTTTTATTGCCGTATACGTAAATTTATAGGGGAAAATACTTATAACAACATTACACGTGTACATCAATAAAATATTAATTTTATCCTCTTATGCGTGTATTACTTTTATTTAAAGTAGAAAATGGTTTGAGTCTGACATGAAAATTTTTACCAATTAGCGAAACAACAATTAAGTTAATCTTCCTTGTACACAGACACAGAAAACAGCAATGACGTTAATGCAATTGATTTCATTGCTCAGGAAAATCGTCCTCCTAAAAAAAGATAATTTTTAATGAGTAGAATTATAATTACGACTTTCATAATACACCTAAGCAAAAATATAGCATGTTCTCACAAAACGTATCAGCATTTACCTTGATATAGTTAAAAATAATTCACTCACAAAGTAAAATACTTCAGTAATACGCAAAGTAATGTGGGTTTCATCCCCACATGCTATAGAGGGAATAAGGAATGACATTTAGAGTAATTGCTATACCACATGCAGTGTATATAAGACTTATCACGTAATTCTTATTTTTAACTTGCATTCAACAAAAAGGCAATTTTTACTTACTTGTCTCATCCTTTATCACACGTTATATCAAAACAACATTACACATACAATTATAGTACTTTATAATATAATCATTATAATTACTTCATGTTGGGCCATAATATTTACAAAGAAGATTTTTTGCCTCACACGGTTTTTACTGTCGAATCTGCCAATTTGATAGAAGTAAGGCAGTAGTAATGATAAACATCCCCTGTTTATTTTTCGTTAGTGAAGACAGCGCAGTGGATCAACTCAGCATCCGCGTATTTTACAAGGATGCAACGATAAAGTGGTTTTAAGTATGGGCAAATAATACTTAGCAGTAGATATAATTTTATCCATATCACGTACCAATGCGTCCATTGTTGTAATAATGTAAAAACAAAGGTATTAGTATTCCTGGTCGAGTTGTTATTGTGTCGGTCAAATACAAATTAGTTCTACATCTTAACAAAATTTCATGCTGCTTGCCTCCAGGATTTACTCATAAAGATTCACTTTTCATGTCTGCGTCCAACAGACCAACAACTTGTTTGTGCACACGTATTTTTATGGCTAGCAATACAATGATTCACAAGGGATCGGTTCGCTGATTCCTCTAATAAGTGCATGTAAAAGCGGTAATCAGGTATCAAGATTGCTATAAAACTATTTTCTAAGGTTTATGTAAATTGTACAGCAAAAATGCATTAAAACATGAAGCAGGATAAAATATATAACATAGTAAGTGCGGTAGCAGCCAATGAGAAGATGATGTATATTCGCAACAAATTCTCATTCAATTGTGTTTCACATAATATAATATGTATATATTAATCTTATTGTTGCTTCTTAAAAACGTTGAAGATGATTATGCATTTCTCATTGTTACTGCAGTGGGAATTCCCTGACTGAAAACCAAATACCTAGAATGTCCCACTGCGCCACAATGCAAAGAAAAAGTTATTACTCATATTCTAGGTGTCAGCAGCTGAAACGACAAAGGAAAAACGTAAGCGAAACTAATACCAAGAATAATAATATTCAACTATGTTTTAGTAATCTCGCGAACTTTTAGAGTGACTCATAGTATTAGGCGTCAAGCCGTCATTGCATTTACATGATAAATGTTACCTATATCTCTTACATTGCATTGAGATGAACACAGACACATACAAATTATAGTTTAGTATAGGATAAGGACAGAGGTATCGCTTAGTATGGAGAATTACATAATGAGAAAAGGTTCAATGAAAAAAGACAAAAAATAAAATTATTACCTGTATAGTTTTTGCTTTACTCATGCTATTACATATAATAATTTTTACGCATCAGTTGTTTGGTATTTGGTAATGCATTAGTAATTCATACGATTGGCTGGAATTTATACCGAAAGTAAGCAATATTAAGGCTGGGCTTATAGGTAGCAGGTGGGGCATTTCGGTCCATACACTTCCTATGTATTTTGCGTTTTTTGCGATTCCATTTTCAGGCCACAGTTTTCGACCGATTTCTTTCAAACTTT
>JABASD010002208.1:0-29161 GCA_019776165.1 Pogonognathellus flavescens
ACCAAGTTTGAGTCCAATATCTCAAACCGTTGTTAAGTTATTGTGCGAACGGACAGACAGACGGACAGACGCAAAACGCATTCTTATACAAGTATCTCACGATACTTAATAATTAACACAATTTATGACAATATATGAAATATTGCGCTTTCCTAAACACATTCAGGATTCGCAGAATTGGAAAAAGCTGCGAAAAAGTTGGTTTGGTAAATGTGGTGAAAAGCTTGCAGTAAATTTTATCAAATCAATCTAAACAAGAAGGTCTATTAATCATGTTTGGCCATCTGATTTCCCTTCCATGTCCCCCGAGATTATTAAGTTGTCTGTGTACTGTCTCTGTCTCTTTTTCTCTGGAGAAATCCCATTGCGGGCTTTTAATGTCATAATTCTTGGATACAGAGTGTGAACTATATAAAAAGCTACATCAGCAGCACAAATGCATGCAAGACTAATAATAAAAGTTGTACACACAATTCGTCGATGTATTCTCAGGCGATATTGCATCTAGTAGGTATACTTAGAGTGAATGAATATTGATGAATAAAATAAATCCTCAGAGTAACTAATGGGTTACGGACGAAAAATCTTTGCCACACAGATGGACACCTATAAACCCCACAGGGTGCATATAACACGAGCGATCCATTATGTAGGTGGATAATGGGTTGCTTGTATGTTCACTAAGATCTTATAATATAATATTATTTTATATAAATTCATAGGATAGGTATACCTATACTTCAAAAGATTGATTGATGATGTAGGGATTGAAAATTCTGTTAAAGAATATGTGGGACGAACAAAAGAGAAGAAAAAATGTCAGGCACAAAATTACCCATGTCGGTTAAAAACGGTCCAAGGTTCTCCGCAACATTGCAAGACCTTAACAAAGATCTACCGTACATTTTTACTATATAAGGACTGTGCATATAACTCTAACAGTATTTTTACTCTATTTTTTACTCCTGGAACAGAATGTCCATTTTTTCAGGAATTTCTGCTCTATATTTTTACTAATACAACTATTTGGCATACAAAAAGAAGGTCCTTAACCGCCATTCTCTGCCCACTACAGTATTATTATGGTGAACTAGAATGCAGTAACTGTATTATAAAGTTTTCTATTTAGGTACTTTAAACATTATAAGAGTATTCGTAGTAAGTTCTAGTAAAGACTATACATATGGTGGTGCAAATAATATAGTCCATATATTTAGATATCTGCCCAATAAAATTTTATCACTTACAGTTTAAAGACTGGGAACACGACAAGACACTTTATGCTAAAACCGGTCCTAAGGCTATGAATGAAAATAGCAATAGTACAATTACTCTGTAAATTCCTTTATCAATTCAATTCATGGCATAATAAAAATCTTGTCTTAAATTAAATCTGAATCAAAATGAACCGTAGTGTGTACTTTTGCAATGTAAAATATATACTGGGGAGTGATTTTGCATTTGTAGAGCGAATTCCGTCGTTTTTCCGTGCAATGTAAATTGTACTGGATATACCTAACTACCCTTACGTATTGTATGCAATGCACCAAACGATAATAATAATATAGTTTGAGCTTCCAGAAGCATTACTTTGTATAATCCTTATATGTATATAGGATGATAACGAGAGAATTTTTTGCACTCTGTTTTTATAGTTAGTATTTTCCTTGGCAAGAATTGCAGTGCATCTACAATGTAAATATATTGGGCCACACATTAGGGCAGTGTACAGTAGAATGCATAGAGGCAGTTATAGTAAAGATGCTAGAAAAGAATTCTGCTATAAATATTTCTGTTATCAAATTTTTGCATTTATTCCACTTCCGTTTCCTTAAGAAAGTTGCCTAAAAATGCACATAAATTTTGCCGTAATCGCGATGCACATGGTAAACCTTGGTCGGCCAAGTAATCAAAGTAAACTGCTGTGAAGTAAAGAGCTGCCTTAGAGTGAAGTGCAGGCTGCTGTAATGTAAAGTGCTATCTCTAACGCTTGTTGTGACAATGACTCATGACTGTCATATTACCTCTTCCTCTCATAAAGCTTATAATATAATACTTAAAAGTAACTAAAACTTTAAAGTACCTATAAACACAAATTCTGAATTGCAATTGCATGCATTACAACATTTCATTATGATAATATAGTACGTATACACATATAGTAGAATATTTTTTGCTACTTAACAAACCGTTGTAATTTTGAATGCATTTGTGTGTAGAATTTCGGCATAAAGTCAGCGACTATGCTTGTGGGGGTATATTTATTATTTTTATTTATTTATTATTATTTTACTACAAACACCTTTAATTTTAATACTTAGCAAATCTAACTGCCATAGGCCCTGGCTCAGTATCATAATTTTTTATAATTGTGTAAGGTACCTATGTTTTTTGAAAATTAACGTGGATTTAGAATAAAAATGACATTGTCTTCTACCTATAA
Source organism: Pogonognathellus flavescens (assembly GCA_019776165.1). Classification (NCBI taxonomy): domain Eukaryota; kingdom Metazoa; phylum Arthropoda; class Collembola; order Entomobryomorpha; family Tomoceridae; genus Pogonognathellus; species Pogonognathellus flavescens. The sequence goes on from JABASD010002208.1 coordinate 2,444, forward strand.
ACAGGTACGTGAACCGCAGCTAAAGGTTGAAAAAATGTTTTGTAATTGTAAAGCAACCGTGAGCATCAGTGTTAATTAACACAAAAACTATGCGAAATGTGGAAAATTTAAGTTTGTGGTTAATCATAATAATTATGTATATGGTTCGCCACAACCATTTTTACTACTATGTAAAATTGTTACACAAATGTTTTACATTTATAATAATTTTAATAATAGCACATTTAAAACTACTAATTAATTAAAGGGAGTGATTCTGTGTTCATTAAAATTTAGGAATAATATACCTTCTTGTTTAAACGCAGCAACTTTTATAAGTTAGTACACAAAGTATAAACTGTTGTAGGTATACTTTTTTCAAGAATTCATTTTCACGTTGCAGCATCATCATCAATATTTATATCATGTTTTAAGAGAAAAGGACATCGCCCCAGAAAAATATTTTGAGAATGTGCTGGTGAAACACTGGATGCATGACAAGACGACATAAGAGTATCCAAAGAAGTGCTTGAAACTATTTGCTGTTGAATAGTGAGTCAAACAAAGATAAAAACTGGGTCCCTCACATTCTAATGTATATCTACACATTTCTACTATATCCTATACATACAGCCACAAAGTTTTGTATGGACATTGCCATCGGACATACATATTACTTATTCTAATACTATCGAAAAACTTTTCGTCCCGTATGCATTTTCTCGTAGATATAGATATAGCATGAATTTCTGGAGTAATTTCTAGAGTACTATGTAAACTATGTTGTACACAACCACAAGAAAAGGTGGTCGCAGAAATCCCATTTATAAATAGTGGTAGAAGTATACAGTTTATATAAAAATGTGTGTGCAAAATGTTTGTGCAAAAGTCTATTACGGATGTAGTTCGATACTATTATAAGAGGTAAGAGCTGCCCACTCCAAAGCGGGTTGATAAAACACGGGTAGAATAATATCAAGAGAGGGTTTTGTTTTGTTGTGTTTTTGGAGATTGTGACTGTGGCTGGAATGCAATTTGGTTTTTATGTGGGTACGTTCTAGGTTGATAGTTTGAGAGTTGAGGTTGCTGGAAAAATAAAGAATAATAATATATCCTCTATTGTCTTTGTTTTAAGTACGATGTTTTGTTTTGCAGACAAGGCTCTCTTTTCTTTATATTATTCCCTGGAGGATATTCAGTCTAATGCTTGTCGTTTAGTTCGTTGGCACCGCACTCCAATGCAATACAAATAATTTCCTCGGTATTTCATAGTAATAGTTCTACACAATCAATATAAATATATATTTAAGTTGCCAGTATATATCCCACATTTTTCTTCTTCTTATATTATTAGCTTGCTGTATATAAAGATCTAATGTGCTACATTTTTCTGTATAGTAGAAAGTACTGCTGCATACAGCGATTATTTGTTAAAAGCCAGCGAGCAACGTTTGCTATGAAGTTGCCGCATTCGGAGAGCTAAAGGAATACTACAGCTATGAAAATAAAACTGACCATTTACTCCAAGGCTATACGGAAATGACACGAGCAACTTTTTGCAGATTTCTTTTTGTCCTAGTGGAAAGATACACTTTAGTAGAAAAGTAGTGCATGTGTGAAGTAGGAACCGAATTTTTTTATTAGGATGGTGAAAACACAAGATAAAATCTTGAAAGCAAAATACGATCTTTATAAATCTTATCTCAATTCGAGATTTTCTCTTCAGCATTTATCTCCTAATTTATTTTGTCTTGTACATTTACAAAGTGCAGCTCTATAGACGATTGCATCAGACAACAGAAAAATCCCTTTAAAAACGGTTTCAGTACTGGAAGTAGGCCCTGTGTGTAGAAAATTGATTAAACTGACTAAACTATATAGCTAATGTCATTCGCACTGTTTGTATATACAAACACTTATAACTATCGTGATTATTTTCTGTCAATACAATTACTCAACAAAATAAACACAGCACTCACTCCACTAATTTATTTGAACCAAGCAAGCAAATACAGGACACTTTAGTAAATGGTTGAAACGTTTTCTTTGTACAGGAATTATTGCAACACTCTATTTCGGAAACAAAGGAAATAAAAAGAATGCATAGTTTTGTGTATACCTAATTATCGTAAATACTAGAGCAGAGTAGATTGTACGTACAATCTAAGAGCAGAGTACAGGTAGAATGCAATAATAACATAAAAAGTGTATAATTTTCTCATTGTGATAAAAGAGAATATAAATTTGTAAACAGCAGGTGTAACAAGCCACACCACAATTAGCTCTGCCAATGAGCACCCAAGCCTTTCAATACAGCACATGGCTCATGCATATTAGCAATATTATAAACATTTTTATGCGTAAAAAATGTATCAAAGTATCTTTCTTATATAACATTGTGTTTGTTTTATTTTATTACCAACGTGTTTTATGTGAATATGTTCTGTGTAGAAAATTGATACATTGTTACACACTTTTTATCGTTTTTGTAATGGTTTTTATACAAAACGTCTGCATGAAAAGCCATCCTAATGGTTTATGTGCCTGTAATACTTAAACAAGCATGAATGTTCATGTGCATACATGTGACGCTTATTATTTGGCTTGGTATAGAAAATTGTATACGGGAACTTTTTAATGAAGATCTTGAAATTGAATAATATCAATTTTTAGCAACTGTTACGTAGATTTTGAAATTTTAATCGGAACACTGAAATAATAATTTCCTGGTCCTTGGCCATGATAATAATGCTTTTACTTTTATTTTGTCGAATGATATTTGGTATTATAATTGTATGTGAGATTAAAATTAGGTTAGGTTAGTAATAGTCAGAGTAAAGGAAGTATACTGTAATAGTTAGTATTCTCAATGCAAATCAAAAGCAAAATGCAAAGGTTATTTATGCTTAAAATCGTTCACGTTTATTGTAGCGATAATTTTCTTTGACTTACATTATTGACTGGACGTACACAAATATACTTTTAAGTTCTAAAGTTCACGTAATACATAATTGTTCTCCAATTACGATTATGTATTGACAATAGACAAAAATATATCACAATTTTCAACAAAAGTTTACACGTATAAATTATACCATATAAAATCATAGTAGTTTAAGTAGTAGTATACAAAATACAAAACAATTTGAATCCGGATCCAACAATAATAATTATCATTTTATTGTTGGAACCGACTCAGTTTCCAATTGGGTGGAAAGTAAATGATAGTGATTGTCAATATTATTGACGTTACAGAATACTTGGATGAGCTATTGTTGTCATTTTTATACAGGTTTGGATTGAAATACTTTGGAGGTAACTTCTTAGCGACCATATCCGCCCCAGCCCCATCCTCCTTTAAAGTCAAAGTAGAAAATATTATAGCATACATTTTAACAATTTGTATGAATTTATTTCACGAAAATCAATTGATTTATTTCGTACCGTATCCACCTCCGTAACCGCCACCACCTCCGTATCCACCTCCGTATCCGCCACCGTATCCACCACCACCTCCATAACCGCCACCTCCGTGTCCCCATCCCCATCCTCCGTAAGATTGATGACGGTGTTGGTAGCTAGTCTGTATGGATAAAAAATAGTAGGTATAACATTTTTAGTCTGCTAAAGTATGTAAGAATTGTGTAGATTTAATTCTCAAAAAGATTTCCAGATACTTACACCACCCCATCCCCATCCGCGTCCTGTAACAAAAAAACATTAAAAATTTAATAAAAATATTAAAAAAAGGACTTTTTAGAAATCTGAATTGTATTAAATGTATATAAAATCATTGTGTCGTTTTTTACCGTATCCTCCTCCATATCCACCTCCGTATCCGCCGCCATGTCCATATCCTCCGTAATGTCCAGCAGCAGTTTGAAGATCATCAGCAATTTCTTTTTTGTCTGCGACCTTTTCTTTTTCGGCTTCAGCAGCTAAGGCGATAGCCACTAAGGCGAAGAGAGCGAGAACAGCCTGAACAAAAATAAAAATAAATTAATTTTCGATTCGAAAAACTGATTTTCAACTTTATGAATTTTATAAAATTCTTATATAGAAATGCAATGTACTTACAAGGAACTTTGCCATTTTTTTCACAATAGGAGTTCAGAATAGGATAAATGTTTTAAACTTAATCAAGTCCAAGACTTAACTGATGTAGATTTAAGTTGAACTGGCTCTTTATATACGAATTGCATTTCAAGCGGAATACAAACAACAAATAACCCAAACAGACGAAAAAAATGACCAAAATATAAAATGACTCAAAGAAAGACCAATTAGATTATGTAACGCACACTTAACCCATTGAAACTAAAACAAAAGTAAAGGTTTACACGGATACATGCATCCTGAATTCTCAAGTGGGCGCATTTACTAATAATATACCCATACCTTTATTAGTAGCTATCTCATATGTGTTTACAATGCATTTTTTCTTTGCTGTTGTGTCAGCACTACTAAATTGCATAGCTGCACTGCAACGAAAGTATTATTGTGTCAGTAAATGCATTTTAACACATTATTATAAAAAAATAAGAGGTCCACAGTAAGATTGTACTATAAAATCCTCCACATACCTGCAAAACACTAATTAATCTACACTTATAATAACCATTACAAATATACACACATTTATTGTGTTATACATACTTAGGCACTAGGAAAAAAGTTACCTAAATCAAATAAGTATATAGCTATGTATATAAATACAATAATTCATATAATAAGCATTTTTAGCTGTTACACACACATAAGTACCTTTAGTAAGGCAATCGTAATGACTGTGTGTGTAAGTATTTACTTTCAATTCAAGTTGAGCTACGCTTGTTATCTCGTGCCATTAACGTTTGGCAGGTTGTTGTGCGGTCACTGGCTTGGAAAAAGTTTGTTTTGGCTGGCTTAACTTATTTTGGCTTAACTTGGTTTGATGTTACTCTCATTGCTTCAAGTATCTCGTATACCTATCTCATGTTAACTTCTTCCTAAGTGCATTTTGAAGAATAAGGGTGGAATTTTTGCAATATTTAATATATTTTCAGTGACAACCGTGAGCAAATACAATTACTTTGGAATTTTTAACATTGTGAGGTAGCAATGTCCAAAGTTTTATCTCGTACCCTCAGCCGCTACGAAGGTTGGGTCATTCATTTCAAATGGAATTCCCAAGAAAATTGTAAAAATTTCAAAACATGAGTGTTTCATGTGAAAATTAAACAATTGTTTCGTTTTATTTCATCCTTGTTTGTAGGATTAAGTGTATACAATTATAAACCATTCATTATGGTACTCCTGACACATATTTAGTAGACTGAAGATTAATTAAGGTGTGGCAATGGCAAGACAATCCTTTTAATTATACCATCAACTTAACACGCATGTATCAATATATTGCACAAACACGCTAAGCACAAATAATTCGTTTGTTTTTACAGATATTTACGACCACGGATATACAAATTGCACGAAACATGCCAAATAAAACCAAAATGAATTGATGGATTTCGTTAAAAACGATCTTCGTGATAAATTTGATAAATGATAACTCAATACAAAGGAAATAATCATTTCCGATTGCGTTTCTACCATTTCTTCATAATGATACGTATACTTGACTGAAATTTATGACAAGGCATAATGTGCAATGTATAATCTCCAGAATAATAAAAATAATAATTAGGTAAACGTACTACACGTGTGTGAATGAATGAATAAACATAAGAAATTATATCTTGTAGTAATATTTAATCCTTCAGGAAAGAACCGGAAGTTTCTCAATTGCCAGTGCCATATGAGATTAACAACTTTATTACATATACTCTAATATTCACCAGCGTTGCGAAAATCCAATATTTACTCTTATTACTGCACATTGGTGTGTATTTCCGTATTCCGAAGAGCATACGCGTGTTGCTCACGTTTTTCTAAAAGCTAAGTCGTAGTCTTAGGCGTAAATACCTCAATTTACCAAAGTAAGCAAAAAATAAGTTGTATTTATCGTAACGTAAAAAACTAAATGAGTGAGTATATGGGCACTGACGTGGTAACGATTAAAACAGATAGTCTCACTAGTCTCACACGATCGTGACATGACATATGTTTCCCACTACGCTTGTTAGTCATAATATTATTATGTCTGTGTGAACACCCATGAAATAGCTATACTTCCATCGCGAAACACACCTAGGCATGTGCCTATAATACTACATACTGCAAAATCAATGCTGCCTTTTCCTATTGGATATAAAATAGTGTGACTAATAATATTGATGCTAAAGGAAATACTTGTAAACAATTCCTACAAGTAAACTGATGTAGGTGTTGTTGTCGTCGCAAATTCTTAAGTATAGACATTCAGGATATATATTTTTAATTTTAACAATAATAATTCATAGTAAAGTATAGCCATACAGCTGTATACCTAAAATATTTTTAGCATGTGGAAAAACAATTTACAATGGAATCTTTAATGTATCATGTCTAAATCTCAATGCTATAGTTTGGATTAACTCTGTGATTACTATAATTAATTATTGGAAGAAAGATTTCTTATATAGATACATACTCCCTTATGTACGTGTAAATACCATATATAGGTACTGTTAAAAGATAAGATAAAATGTAAGTACCTACTACTGCAATGTCTGCAATGCACGTATGGGCAGATAATTAATTTCTGTAAGCATGCAAGACTTTATATATACAAATACAGATAGTGGTGCTATACCGGTTAACTTGGCACATACGTATTACCAAGCAATCTTCTAAGCTTAAGTCTTTAATGGGGAAAATAATGGCAATTAAGAGTAACACATTTTCTTGCTCACATGTAAGTACATTAACGGATAATTATAAGCGCCAAGTTATAGAAGAGGAAATAAGTTTGACTGCTTAATATTGTCATTATAGTTTCAGTAGTAAATAGGAAAAGGATTTAAGGGTTAATGATTCGCAGTTCTTTTGTCTCTCTTGCAATTTCAAAATAATCTATAATCTACATTAAACATTAATGATATAATTACTTATATGTATGTGGTATAAATGGCCAGTCTCAATATTATTAGAAGTAAATGACTAACTCTGATAAAGCAAATATTACAAGATTAGGTTGTATAGGACAACATATCCGTGAGTGCGAATTCCATTTTAGCAACAGCATTATATAGGTAATAATAAACTATTATCAAATACTGTAACAGTTGGAATGGCTCTCGCAGTCGCTAATGCATTCACCGGCTAAAGAAACATTATATGCTTAAAATCAGATTAGTGTATCGAATTTATCTCTCTATCATATATAATTAACACACATGTGTTGTAAGCCATTATAATAAGATGCCTCACTTAGAACTCACAATAAGCTGCTGCTGGCTGCTAACAATTATTTTTTTATCTTGCAGTTCCATAACATTTTTGACTTCGTCTTATCTGTCTGGATAAGACTGGAAATGATATATATAAATGTTAAGTTGAGACATAACGTAATAGTCATACTACTGATTCTTGTATCTATCACTGTCATTTATAAGTTCAAACTATTGTTAAATTTTGCATTGCAATAATAAGTGATATCAGTTACAACTAACAATTAGAAAAATAGACTTATTGTTTTTCCTACAATAGTAGTGCAGTAAATAGTAAGTATCGAGATATCTACTTTTCCTATCGGCAAATCTAATGTTAAGACAGAAACTCGCTAAATACAAACAGTTATCGACTAATCATCTTGTAATAACAAAAGTTAAAAAAGATAGGTAGGTCAGGTGCTGGTAGTACAATCAACTTGTATAAGTATTAATGCATTTTACAACACTTCCTCATTTTATATGGTCCTTAATGGATATGATTGTTTTTCGAATATTTTGTGCATTTTTAATTATGTACTTGCATGACATTTTCTCAATAAAGATATTCGTACACAAAATATTTCTCTTAGTCAATACACGCGTTTGCAATACGTTGTGCGATTCAGTTTAAGTTTTTACCAACATAGTATTCGTAATTGTGGTAATTATAGTAAATTAGTATTACAAGATCTAGTTATGTACTCTTGGTAGTTTCCTTATTTCATTTTTTGGCAAAAACAATTTTTCTTTGCTTAATAATTTCGTGTGCTACATATTTGTATTTACTATATCAATATTTCAACAATGTACGAACGGATATATCAAATAGTGTGTGTCTGTAGGTTACTTATTTGTTCTACATTGTATGCTGCCAGAGAATACGTATCATATCATAAACTTCAATCTCAATCAACTGGATATTACACAACCGACTACCTACTGCAACGCGGTGTCCACATTCTGTATGCAAGCAGTAAACCCCATAAAAGCTCATTTTGTGTCGATGTGGTTTCGGCTATGGGAAAAACTAGTAGTTTATGGCCAATGCAATTTACAGGCTTTTAGGTATACAGAATGCCATCGACATGGAAAACTACTCTCACCTTGGATCATAAGTATTCCTAACCGCAGAATCAAATATCCCAAAAATTCGCCTTCCTCATAGGTAAAGCTATAATGCCACTTCTGTAAGCTTTGCCACACTCTTAACACTTGTATCTATGCATCCTCTAATATTTATAAGAGTTTTGTGAGCCGAAGCTTAACTCAAGTGATGAAGTTGATTCATATAGATCATATCGATATAATAATGTCTCATATATGTGAAATGTAAAGTAAATCTCATGTTAACATCTCTGGATTTGAAAACAAGCGAAGAATATTCTTTATTCTTGCAGCACATTTATTACGACAGAAGAATTGCATGTACATAGATCGGTTGAATGAATCACTTCGTCAATAATTCAGTTGATCTTGCACAGTGTGACCAAATAAACTGTTTGCTCGTTTATTTTGCAATTTGTATTTGTTTAAGCAATGGAGATTGATATTATTATCCATGTATTCTTGTGGATCGCAGTTTTAATAATTTTGGGACCAATTTTGGTTGTGTTATTTTTGTATAAATTATTGGTGATTGGAATCGCTCATGTTTTCTACCCTTGTCTGTCACCCGTGTACTTTAAAGATATTCCTGTTACAATCGATTCGAGTTTAAACGCTCCAAACGTCAATACTACCCAAGTTTGGTTTCTGAATGGTAAATTGTGTGTCGAAAAGTTTCGCGATCATTTCTACGAATGTTTCCTGAATACAATGGAGAATCGGTTAAATTACCAGAATCTCTACTGTTACATTGTCACTTTCATGGGCCATCAATTTAAGAGCTGTGTGGAGGATATCTGTCTGGAGAAGCATATCAAAGAGTATTCATTGACACCTGGAGAGACCTTAGAGTCTTTTGTAGGCAAATGGATGGTGACAGATACTTTTGGTGAAAAGACGCCTCTGTGGCAAGTCCTTCTCGTAGAACATCGTGATAACACCGTAGTCCTGTTCAAAATGCATCATAGTTTAGTAGATGGATATTCTTTTGTGCATATTGTTGAGAAACTCTCCGGGCAAAATGCACCGTACATGGTGAATAACCAATCGGAATCTTTATGGGAATCGGTGAGTTCAAAACTAACCTACTTTGTTGACACATTTTTGTGGAAATTCCTAGAGATTATTATCAACTTGAAGAGTTTTTAGGTGAAAATCGTAGCCAAAGCTCCGAAAATCATTTTAGATATGTGGATCCACATGGTTTTTTCAAAAGACGCTCAGAATCCTTTCAAATATGACGCAAACATCCCAGAAGAGTGGTTCATATCATTTTCATCTTTAGACTTGGACATTATAAAAGGAATTCGTCAAAGAACCAAAACTCATTTCGTGTCAGTTATGATGTCAATTCAGCTTGCTGCTCTCAGAAGACTTTTACTTGAAAATACTAACGAAAAGGATCTCCCAGAATATTTGTGGATTGCTAATTCTCTGCCTTGGCCCCAACATCCAAAAGCTACCCTGTGCAATCATTGGTATACTAGTGGCTATGGATCCTATCTTTATATATATTCACATCTATTTCTACCATATACTATCTACTTTAACTTTAGTACAAAGTTTTTCATCAAATGTTTTGTGTGTACATTGTACATGGTTTAGTACACAAAGGTACATTTGCTGTGAAACTTATTCTAGCATTTATGTACATATACTTGTGTTATACATAGGACTGCCGGGTTTTTCTTATGCCCTTTGCGGACCTCAAACCCTTTGCAAAGACTAGAACAAATAGAAGCATCTTATTTGAATTTCGTAAGCAGAGATGCACACAAAGTCGGTCTAATGGTACTAATGCCTCTCCTTTGGCTTCTTCCTTCGAGACTAATAAGAACACTACAAAAATACGATCTGGCTCTAATCAACTCTACATTAACTTTTGCATCACTCGTCTGCTCAAATGAAAAACATGTTCTTTTAGGAAATGCAGTCAAGAATTTGTACTTGCCTGTGATCATCAAAGACATTACTCCCCACTGCGGTAATACTTATACCTATATAATATCTTATGCAATACCTATAATGTATTATAAATACAATACTGGATATGCTTTACCTATATGTGTATATTGTTAGAATTCTAAATTACACACAATACAATGAAAGAAAATGCAAATTTCCTATTCATTTATGCAGATTGAAACCTCCTACCTTGTAATTTTTTACGATTTACGGATTTATTTTATTTTCATGCTCACCACCTTCTTTACGAATTCCCGTGTGCAGCTATGTACGCAGTTACTAATACATTTCAAGGCAAATTGGAACTTTCAGTGAATGCCAGTTCAAGACTAATTTCCGGACAAGATTGTCTGAATCGCTTAACTCAGACCTACTTTGCTCAAGAATCTCTACTTTTACATCAACTCACTTTAAAATTACCTATTCAAAAATCTAAATAGAATTCTACGACACACTTATTCAATATAAACATCCTAGTTGTGCTTTCACCCGTTTTTAAAATTCCACAACAATTTTGAATATTGGTAAGGTACCTACTTATCAGTTCTGATGTGCATGGCTGGATTTTTAGAATAACTTTAAAAAAAATTAGAATCATTCAACCTTTATGTCAGATTTCGTTATCATTACTAAGAAAATTATTGCAATAATCCATTTAACTGCTACATATGAAAAACAGATTTGTTGTTCTCCCACAATACATATTTCTTGCTATTATACGGTATGTATGACTTCTGCATTACTTGCATAGGTTTGTATATTGCATGTTTTAGTATATTTTTATCTTTTATTTGAAGTACGTATAAACATTTGGCATGATTAAAATATACTTTCATTGATAAAATTCAATTTTTCAAGCATAAAATAAAAATATAGTTAATTAAGAAATGAAAGGAGACTCAATTTTTCTCGTATAAAATGAAAATATTGTTAATTACTAAGTGAAGAAAGGAGATTCAATTTTTTGGTATAAAATAAATGTATTGCTAATTAAGTAATGAAAGGAGATTCAATTTTTTTGTATAAAATAAATATATTGTTAATTAAGAAATGAAAGGAAGAAGATTGGATTAAAATTACTTTTCATTATTATCTGTATTGGAAACACAAGAAAATAAGTTCCGAGTGAAGTCTGAACAGTCTGAAGTGAGACGCGCCTGCCTGTCTTTCTTGTGTCTGCTGAAGTAAAATAGTTGCTGTGCTGAACATTTACCATGCGTACGTGTGGTTTTGTCTCGTCTCGTTTCTTACCAAACGGGTACAACAGTATTCTGCCTTTCTAAATGCGACTTCACCATGGCTTTTAGTAGTATAAGCTGCAAAACGTTCACACACACTACACGTACATTTAAAGTGGAATGTATCCCTTTCTTTCTCCTACCCGCGGCCTTAGTCGTCGTCGTCGTTGATGTGATGTACATTCGGTGTGTTATACATATTAGGTGTGTGCTTTACAGCCTTCTCTGTGTCGGATTTGGCTTTCACCGGAGAAAACTGTTGGGTATTCGGGGAGAACTTTCAGTAAGCGTGCAACGTGCACGCAGATCACAATAGCAAACAGTAGCTCTTGAAAATCATTCCTCTCACTGTCACATTTTGCACATATTTATTTACTACACTCACTAACGTTAGTCTACACGTACCTGAAACAGATTATCAAATACCAACCACGTAACTACTAATTATTAAAAAGTCGAAAAAATTCCAACACAATTCAGGAGTTTACAGTTGTAGTAATTCCGACGTGTATTTGTAGTTTTTGATTTAGTTTTTAACTTACAGATTGTTACAGGTTGTTTTTCGTTCATTCTGTATCATCAGTGAAATTCAGACATGACTTGCAATTCAGTTGTACAGGGAAATGTGTAGATTTTTTTATTATTATATACCTAGTTCGTTTAACCTAATTTAAGAAATAAATCTCTGTTTTAGTAAGAATACAATTTAAAAATTTTTTAACCTATTGAGCTGCATGGTCAAGTTTGCAGTGAAATATAGGCAGGGAAAAAATTATTATCATGTTCTCTGATTGCTTGTGACTAAACATTTTTCTTTTTCGATATAAATATAGTTAGGCATCTTTAAAGAGATAGTATATATAGTAGAAAGTTAATTTATTAGTCTGAAATTACCACAGGTTCATTTACAACTCTTTAGGGATTTTGATTTGATCCAGAGATGTATTTTTGTATACCATACTAGTATAGCGAGTGGAAAGAATAATAACATGTTAGTGGAACATAAAAAGCTTCTCTGATGTCTGCAGAATTTATTAACGCATCATCTGCTAGACTACTACTACTAGAATGCGGTGTCACTTTAGTATGTACATGTTCATCAAACTGATCAAACCTCTTTACTTGATTAGACAACAAATCTGTGCATTAGTTAATTAACATCGATCACATTATATATCTGTAATAGTATCACGTGCGTGGGAAAACACTCTCCCATTGAAATACAAGTGCCATGCCTGAAGAACGAATTCATCCTGGAGAAGTAAGTAATTAATGTTTTAAAGCTATAATAATATCCAAACCAAAAGCTTCATCGAAAAGTAATGCCTGTCTAGCGAACCAAAAGAGCCTCTATATAGAATTTAGAGTACCTTCTTTGATAATAAGTAGTTAAAAGAATTCCAGACCAGTTTGGCAGTAAGCATGTAAGATGAAACGTTTACATAGACAGAAAATACACTGAGGCAATGATTTACTCAATCTTTACATGATTAGAAAATTTTCTCATCATTTTATGTAGTAATAAAATGTGCATCCCTTGAGCGTGCTATGCTAGGCAGGAATTTTAATTAGACGGATGTGTTGTAAATTGTTAATTATCTTATGTTTTGAAACAGTAGAAGATTTCTGGAAACAGTGTACCTAAATTTAAAACGATTTGCTGTTCTTTGAAATCTATTATACACAATATCCGCTATATACAGAGTGTAGGTTAAATTCATTGAAAGTTGACAGTTAGCGTTAGTATCTAGTACGGAAACAAAGTGGGAAATAAATTCATTCTTAGAAAGAAAGATTCACAAGTGTACAGCTTCACTTTCCAAATCAACAAATCTTAACCTGTTTGTCACATTGTCGCTAAAGTTTTAGATAACAAAAATACTCAACAAGAAGCTGTCGACACGGAAAAATTACTTTTACTTTTTTGAATATTTTGATATCACCCGTGAACTTTCAATAATGGCTGATCAGACTTAGTAAGGATCATTTCTTTAACATTCACGGGTATAAAGCCCAAAGTTGGTTTCAAATCAAATAGATTTAAAGAACATATACTTTGTTTTGTTTATTTGACGGATGTTTCCAACTTTTTCAGTAAAAAATAACCAAGTAAATTGCGACATACATTTCACACCTGTTATTAAGGAGTAGGCAGTAGGCACTCTTGTACGTGTAGGTGAAAGGTGTCTGTTTCCGTTGGAAAAGAAAAAAATTGGGAATATGATATATATACTGTAGGAATTTCATGGTCCTTGTATAGGTTGTAAGTGCAACAACACATGTAGGTTGTTGGAAGTCTCGAAAATGGCAAGGTATATTATTCAACTTACGAATAACTCGTCTAAGAACCGCAAAATGGTAATTGATAGTGTCACTTTATACTATCATCTTACTTCTCAATCCTATATTATTGCCAGATATTCCAGTTCCAGTAATTCTAACTTATAGCCAGCAAGAAATAAATTTTCGTAAATATCAGATTACAAAATGCCTTAGTTATTAGAGTTATTACTTAATACCTGCTCCAGTCACCTTTCAATTTATAGCAAAATAAAAAAGCATCCCATTAGGAGAAAGCGAAATGTCTAGTTTTTATTTTACGAGTTACGATACGACTAGACATTTTTTACTGCTAGCCCTCGCTTGTACTGTATTTTACTGCTAGACTATACTTACGTGCTATTCGTTAAGTACCGTGTCCTTTCGTAGTTTGGCATTTCTCGTTAAAACTCGAGTTTGACTTCTCGTTGGAAAAATTCTAGGAATGTTTAGCAATAAATAAAACGGGACAGTTCCAATAGACAAACTGACTTTTTTTATTTATGGGTACCTATATACTCATTATTCAAAATCGACTGAAATGCTTTTCATCAAAAACCATTCATTCACATTTTTGTCTGCCATGTTTGTAAATCTTTATGAGAATAGTTAATAAAAATGCAGTTAATGTATGCACCTAAGTGGATTTTATAGTAAGTAATTTACTTTATTGGATTTTTGAACATTAAAAATGATGGATCTACTTTGATTTTTACAGGAGCGACCGACGAAAAAGACATTATGTGGCACGTTGAAAACAGAAGCCAATTTAAAATGTCTCATCCTTACTGCTCTCATTTACGGGTGTGTAGTTTCCATCATTTGGTGTCGGATCACTCGCGTAACAAAAGTTGACATAGACTTCACAGCTTTTCCAATAACCAGGTAAACGTAGGCTAACATGTCATGTCATTCTATACAGAAACTCCCTGGGTACACTAGTCATCACACATAATAGCATTTATAAACGAATTTCAAATCACATTAGGATGAAAGGAACACATTTTATGGTACATAGACACAGAAGAGCAGGTACAAACTTTTTCCATACAGAGACCACCACGTAGTAGTAACTTTAGCTTTCTCGAGCAAAAGAAATCTTCACAATGGCCTATACACACAAAAAGGGCGAAAATCCTTATCAATTTGTCAACACGAATAAGTTAGTCGTCTCACTCCTCATTCTGCTTCTGCTCGAGTGCCAATTAGGAGCAGTAGATTTGTCAAATAAAATAGAGCATACTAGACACAGACAGAACGTTCAACGCTTATACAGTGGCAATTTCAGCTCAAGCGACTAAATTCTCCGAGAAAGTCACTAATGAATCGATGGCATCCTTTTTCCTGTAATTCTTAATGAGACAAAACTTTCATGACGGTCCTAAACCTACAATCAACTGATAATAAGAGTGAAATTGCCAAGAAAATCTAATTTTCTTATTCACTAAACCTTATTACTCCATCCGCACATCAAAAACCTGATTTATTCGGTCTTTCCATTGAAATGGACGATTCTGCGAAATGACGAAAAGCCAAATTTAATTCCCACTACCACCACGTAGGAAATGAACAGTCAAACCGTTCATTCCACTCAATCAACCTTAATATCTCTTCAAATACCATTACACAACAATTCTATACCTTCAGACAACATTATGTAAATAATAATATATTATCCAGTAAAATCCTCAATCTCTAGTATATAACATAACAAAACGTGAATGTATAGGTACACATGATCCATTTTAAACCTTTTGTTGCGTATGGGAAACACAAAACATATACAGAGAAGGTATTATATACAGAGAACAATAATTACATTCACAAACAAATTCAATTCAATACCTATGCTAAATCACGTCATCCTCTTGAGTATTATATACTATCTGAATGCATTTATGCATATTCACAAAAGTAATATATAAAGACACGTTAAATTAATCATATCATTACATGCACAAAGATAATGGAGCTATACTGGGAAAACATTACCGGAGAGAAAATCTCATTCGTAATTTTGATTTTAATTCCATGTGACAGTACTCGGCAGATTTCTCCTTGTGATGACGGATACGTGTACATCCCCACTGCTTTTGTCATCATGCTGTATCTCCTGTACCTGGTTGAGTGCTGGCATTGTAAAGCCCGTATCCAGCTCAGCTTTGAAAAGGTAACAGTGATTACATACAAATCTCTCTCGTTCTTCTATTATATATTATTATATGGCTCCTCTGGTTGCTTTCATCATGCACAATGACAGCAGCATGCCATGGCATGCCTTTTCGTTATGTACTGCTACTATCTCTTCTTTTCTCTTTCTCTCCATCTCTATGTGCAGATCTGTACATGCCTTTGTCTGTATTCCGAGTCTGAGTACACATACACTCACAAAACTACTAAATGTATAATATTACTCATCCATCACGGCACATTTCAGTTTAGTCCGTTCTACTAGTGTTGTAATATTATTATTGCAGAAGACAAGCCCTGCTTTGCCTCGTCCTATAATGATAAAGTATGAGAGCAGATACCAGCTAAGCCATTACTAATCCTGGGCAAACAATGACAAAGAAAGGGTAGCAAAGCTTCAGTATGTAATGCAGAGGGAGAATATACCAATGTTAAATAGCTCGTGCATTATTATGATGCTTCCAGTTCTGGAGATAATTTTAGATTTGTACAGTCAACAAACACACAGTTGAGTTGAGTGAGACCTTGCCTGGTAGTTCACAGAATTTATATAAGTACGAATAGCGAACGAACGTCAGAATAAATCTGCAAATATTTATCATTCACATCACATCCCAATCAGCGTCACTCATCTCAATGAACTATATTTATTTAATTCCCCATTGAGTACAAGAAATCTGTCCGAAAGGTTCACATGCCTTTAGTATAGTATATAGGGGGACGAGGAGGGAGACTAACCATTAAAAGTGTGTTTTCAGATTTCAGAAGTGGGTGTGTACAGTTATATATAAAATGTGTGTATATGGTTCTCTTTGCTTTTGTTTATGATGATTCAAATGATGTTTACTGTTTGTATTTTCCATGTTGTTGCAGACAGACGTTAACACGGTTTATCGCAAGGTAGAACAGATGAGAGCTGCTCAGCCCATGGTTTGGTGGAAGGCTGTGTGTTACCATTATATCCGGAGAACCAAACAGGTTACCCGATATAGAAACGGTGACGCCTACACATCCACTCAGGTTTCATTTATATTTCATTCCAATTCATAGTACTAACCACATAAAACACAGCATAACTGTTCTGGTAGGTAATATACTATCTGTAAGGTATACTATGACTATAAAACTTAATACGGAAAGCTAGCAAGGAGCTATGGCTTTGCTTATACCCATAAAAAGTTTATAAATATAATTATATGAACCTTATAAGATTACTATCATTAAAATCGGGGTAATAGCTTTCACCATGACCGAGCTACGGATTCGGAGATAAACAAGAGTCTATGTTACTTTTCTAGGTACTCGTTACCAAGATTGCTACTAGAATTACTATTGTAGGATAGGAATGCATGTTTTTACACAACAACAAACAAAAACAAGCACATATCGTTCCGGATATCACAGTGTCCTTGATTTTGAAAAGTAAAAGAATATTATTCCATTTTTGCGTGTTTAGGTATGCGGGCAAAATACAAATGCCACGCACGGATGTAAAATTGTCATGATTTCCTTGTACCACTAAAATGCAAAAGCATTCAAACTAATCATACTTGTCTCAAATGTTCGGTAGTATTGTGGTCTGTGGTAATCAAAGACATCCTACTAGGACGAAAATAACACTGCCTCTGCATTTACGTATACCATCTCAAGGTTTAGAAATGTAAAGGCTAGTTCAGTGCACTTACTTTTACAAAGAACGGACCAAATGACCCCACAACATAAAAGTTTTACTTTTACAACTCAATTCAATCTTAACCACTATGCACACCCACAGTACCAGAACAGGACAATTTCTATGGCCATGAATGAGGAAGACACTTTATGTATTCCTGAAATTAGATCATGAAATTCAAAATTACATTTTACACGGACAGAAAACTGTTTCAGGAAGATAACGGATACATTTGCCATAAAAACACGATATTTTCTACTTGTTAGCACGAAAGAATGGAGGAATTGCTTGTAAAACGTCGTACAATGCAAGAGTGTCACTGCAATTGGAAGACTTGCTGTTTTTATTGCGAGGCTTCTCGTTCAGCAATGCTTTAGAGCTAAATACATGTCCTTTAGGATTCTGTTTTTTCTTTATTTAGCCAACTACTTACCGAACACAGGGTGTAGCATGGGGATGGGATGGGACAGGGAAGATTCATACAGATAGTAGGAAACTTTACATAACAACAAAGTGTTTTCGTGTCGTATAAGGTGAGGTATTGGCTTTTTTATGTATGAAGTATTATGACATTTCATTTGCTAAACCGTAGGTCTATTACGAGCGTGTGAACTCTCATGCAGCAGCCGGCTGCTTTTTCTACGCTTTGTGTGGTATGAAAGACATTTCAAAAGAGTTACTTGACCTGGAGAAACACGCAGCTACAAAAATCCGATTCAGCAAAGGTTTTCTATTTGCAAATGTGGCCACGTCCACGGAGTTTCAAGAGCAACGCTCACTTTTCTTTGAGGTACGTGTATATCCCGAAAATGTGACTCTCTATGTATGTATTTTTGCTCCATGTGTAAAGTGTAAGTACTGGTATATCTTCTCTGTAGAATACTTAAGCAGGAATTCTATGCACTACTTGCTTTTACTACTTTTATGTTTACACTGCTTTCGCCGTTCCAATATCTGTTTAGTTTAGTAATCATAGAAAATATACGACGTAAGCAAACACTCACTACGTGGTGTCTACAACCTTGTAACACTTGCCATTCATTTTTCTTTCCTTTTCATGTCACACGAACAACTCCCAACGCCCCAACTACCTTTTCCGTTATATAATACCGAATTACATTTAAAATGAGGAAATTAGAGTTGTACTATTGTCCGGACTGAAGTGTTTCTATATAGATATACTTATTTACATGGAGGTAGTCGGTATGTTATTAATGTGTAAGCGCTTTTTACATGTAAAAATATTCCGGTACTGTGTCTACTTTATTTTATGTTTTGACTGTATACACTTTTACCTTTTATTTCCGTAGCATTCACGTGTGGCCCAGACATTTTAAAATACGTCGGGACGTACACAAAATTCACCAGTGCTGTAGTAACTGTAGCTTACTGTAGCATCTCTAAAAAATACTAACCGAAGAGACTTAATCGCTCATAAACCCGTAAAACGTATTTTCACAGATGTTAGTTTATGAATGACGAAGCGACGACGGCTTTTGCCTTGCCTTCGCCAATTTCCCCTTTGGTTTTATTCATACATTCAATTGAGTATTCAGTATTTCGTGAAAGAGCTGGGGAAAAAGAGAGGAGGAATAGAAATAGAAACGAACAAGGTTCAACAACTGAAGGAAAACGCAATAGAAAAGTTGAAAAAAGAAAAGCCTTTTTCTACAACTTAAACAGTTTTCTCTTCTTCGTCTTCTTTTCCCGTTGTGGCCATCCCATACGTACATAGTACTACGTCTGTAAGTAGAAAGAGGAGAAAGTAAAGATGGAACATGCATAAAATAGCGTGCTTTAAAATACGAGTTTTACACACACATACAAAGTTAAAGTACTCACGAAAATCGTGAAACAGCAAACTAAAGAGCAATGTTCATATGTAATAGTCACATCCTACGTCACAACCAGTGTGTATGCAAACAGTTGCATATAAAACTTTAAATAGTTATCGTACTATAAAAAAACTTTAAAAAGGATACACACGAGAAAGCGTAAAGAGGACCTTTAGCAGTGTAAAAGTGTACTATACCACGTGTATACACTCGTACTCAAAAATGTACAAATACCTACTGTAAAAGCTACAGACATATTATGTCTATAGTATTTTGTCCTATATAGACATTATCATTGAAACGTTAATGTAGAAAATAAATTAGTGTATTATAGCAGGGAAGTATTATTCATTTGATACTTAAACTCTGAACTATGTACGGTCTGTAGCTTTTAGCTACCTATGTACATAGGTATCTATGTAATATTGTAATGTATCATGCCTCCAATACACAATACACAGGCAAGGAGAGAAGGGAAATAACACAAAGAGTTGATGTACAATTACTTACACATGAAACTTATTTCTACATAGCAGAATTGCTACTCCTGCGTCATTCGGAAGGTCGTAACTTGTAAAGCACAGAGTAACTAACGTAATGCTGTGTAAGTATTACTACTCATGAAATAATAAGCCTAGCTAATACCTATACATAATATTATAGGTACCTAGTTAGTTAGGTAAACTCATCTTTTATGCATGCCACTTCATGTTTTGTTTATATAGTGGAGAATTTTGCCCGGTGGTGCTGGTGTTCCTTCAGATAGGTTATATTAAATTATATTACCCTAAGTGTATTTATAAGGGATATATTGGGATATACGATTTTGCTTTTAGTGCTACTAGTGCAACCACGTTCTGGGCTTTGTGTGTGCGTTTCTTTAGCCTTTTACCGGGAGTGATACAGTTTGAGACGAATAAAAGTTGAGTGAAAACTCGGTTAGTATCGATATAGAGTGCTAGCATGAGATAATAATATAGTTTCGTGATATCATGAGCAACTGGACTGTTGTGTATGTAAAAGTTATAAGTATAGAGACAGAAGAGATATAGAAGAAAAACAAAGGAAATGAAAGCCAAGAGAAGCTGCTAGAGTGCAACCTGTAGTAACTTAAACGTAACAAAATTATTTTGTTTGCTTTTACAACCTGTAGGATGTGAATATAGTGTATTTTCAGTAGCGTTACAGCAGAAGTGTGATGTGTGTATCTGAGAGTGAAGAAGCAAGAAATTCTTGTAGCTGTTGAGTATTTCTCAGGCAGAAGAGACAAAGAAACCGATTGCTAATAGTAAAATATACTTAAGGCTATGTGAGAGTGGCCGTAGTAGTAGCCGTCTTCAAGCTACCCTAAACTTCTATTAGTGGTGATGGGAGCAATAATAACGGTTTTCTCTATATAGACTTATACAGACTTTGTACTATGTGTGTGTGGAAAGACACAGATGGTTTATATACTTCTGGCTCTTTACTATAGTAGTATTGCCCAGTTTCCTGTCCCGGTTGGTTGGGTAATTGAAAATGATTCCTAAATAGGTTTATGATACAAGAGAAACAAAGTTGAGCATTGAAAGTTGGCTCGGTTTAGTTAGCAAAGAGAAAGCAAACAGTATTTTACTTTGTATCGACTACTGCTACTTACTTAGCTATCAACTTCACAAAGAAATTTTCGCGAGTAAGTAACAAATGTGAAGTGGAGTATATATAGAAGTATTATTAAGAGAGTGTCTCATAAGAAGTATACGATCTAGTATATAGAAATGGTTTAATATGGAAAATGAGGTATAGAAAGGCCAGGGGACTATGATGTAGTGTAAGAGACGAGAGGACGAGATGAAAGTTCGTAAAATGTTCAATAGCGAAAACTTAATAATAAAACTTCTCACTCTTTGCTCAAGGTGGGCTCTCAAAGACTTTCACAGACAGCCTGTGTATTTATATTTAGTTCAAGTACTTTCAGCTTGAACAACAACAGTCAGGCATAATAATAATATTATTATTATTATAGTGACGAGTTGTCAGTTTAATTTGGACCGCGGGGCGAATCCCAACCTTCTTCAGACATAGACAAAGCAAAACACACAGACACACAGGGAGAGGTCATGTTTCGTGGCAGGGTGACATAGTTTCCAAGCTAAAATCATTAAATAATAACTATGACGCAAATTGTGCATTATTGTTTATAAAACTTAAGCTTGTGTATAATCATCCATCTGTAAATTCACAGGAAAATATCGTTTGCAAATGAAAAAATCTACTTAAAGAGTTAAGAATCGGTCTTGAATGAACGTCTTAAATAGTACAGACGTCATTGCATTGTACATACACTTCTTTTGCTCTATCTTATGTAACAAGCTAATAGTTTCGCTCAAAGTTAAATACGCAGCTTTAACTTTGCATCAAAATTTTGTGTATAATACTAAAACACACAATACAGAAGATAGATATCCTAAAACAGTACCTAAGTACAATATAAATAGCAGGATGTTGCAAAAATTTAATAAATAAGCCTTTTTTGGTTCAAGAGAGATTCTAAGTATCGTGCGAATGTATAGCGTGTACTAAGAAGGAGGAAAGTTTCTGACAAGGCACACGAGTGTAAATGAAAACAGCAGCAAGTGAAAATTAATAACAGAGGAATTTTTCCAAGGAATTGGTAAAGTAAAGAGAAAGCTGTATAAGCCGAGAATTTCTTTTCATTACTTGTAGTAGTCTCGAGTGGATGTAATAAGATTTTCTAGTCTACACAATGAGAACTCTCCAATCCTATTTATTGTTACTAAGAACTGACGGCGGACTGAGTACATACATCTTATCTGATTCTCCAAGTATTTTAGACAATGAACTCTGCCAAGTAGAAATTCGGGTTTATGTCAAAAATGAATAATCATATAACATTGCATATCACATATAAAAGTCCCAGAAGTTTAAGTGGAGGACTTTTACTTGTAAGTAGGGTACTCGGTGAGATTTTTTTATATATAACTAGCATAACGTAATATACTACTGACTAAAATTCTACAGCTCCTACAGCCAGTTGGTGTCTGTAAGTAAATAAACAGGGTGTCTAGTTTATTATTTGCGTTGAGACTTCCTTTGTCAAGTTATGGTTGTCATACGTCAAAGGTATTATATATCTGTAGTACTAACACTAACAATAAGAAAAGACTACAGTAGTAATATTACCACAGCTATAGTGTTGTACTAGACAATAGGGTTAATGCGTATTTGCTATATGGATTATAATTTGTATTGTGTTATGTAATATAGTAATAATAATAATGTATTGCTTCTGTGTGTGCCCCTCTTCATCCTTGTCCTTCAAGGTATTATTTTACCAGCGTCTCCCTCATGTATAGTAGTGTAGTATAACTGAACACACATAATAATAGAACGTGTCTTCATGATGTCTTGTTATGTTTATGATGTGCTTTGGTGGGAATGATCCATACAGGAGCAAGAGCGGTTTGATGACTACATGGAAATGAGAGAAGGCTTGGATTTGTCAAACGTCTACTTCAAAGAAAACATGATAGCATGGGCTAACACTGACAGACCACCGTGGTTAGTTCTATTAAGAATTCTTTCCAAGACCGTATTGTATTTCATGTCTTCTCCCATGTTTTTTCCACTCATTTATTTCGGGTGGCCAAGTTTTTGAATTGTGACTGTTATTGGATACATTCAGGTATACGAAATCTTCCGTTTTTTGGCTTTGTAGCTGCCTCCTTCTTTCATGGCCTTTTCGTTTCTATCTGGAGTTAAATACAGCTCATGTTCACTACCAGGTAATGTAAAATGAGTTGCTTGTGTGTGTATGTGCTTTTATTACTTTTGTGTCATCCTGACTACCGTAGTCTCGGTATCATCCACATTTTTACCCTTCAAAGTCAACAAAGACCCTTCTCTGTCGCTTTCACTGAATGTACATTCATACACTTTCACAATCAAATGTTTTTCTTGCTTGGGCAAGAAATGTCTCCAGTAGTGTAGGTATAGTAGCAGGTATATCTTCAGTAACTGCAAAAACTAGTATAATATTTTCTTGTATATGAATTTTGTTTATGATAAATTGCATTTTGCTCTTGCTCTCTTACGAAGATCTGCAAAAGTACAGTAAAATCGTATAATATACATTTCACACTTACTGCAGTTAGGTCTGTTTTCTTTTACAGAAAGGTACCTTGTTTATTTGGGACATGGAAGTGTTTATGTTTCACAGTATTGTGCATTTGAATAAAAACTGAGCAAGGGAATTTTGTAAAGCTGTGCAAGTGCTAGAAACCCACGTTGTAAATATACAACACACTGACAGTCCCTGTTTGCCATAACAGAAGATAACGTAAAAATGCAGTAGGTTTTATGTGTTATGTTGTGTTCTTATAAAGATGTGACAGTTAAATCACGCGTGAGTGAATCTGAGTAAAATTGACTTGACTTGCTTTGACTTGAGTTTATTTTTCGACATGAACTGCGAAATCCACTCAAGCTTAAGCTGAGTTAAGCTGAAACAAGGCAAAACTTCTTTTGCCATGTGCACACATACTTTCCACTATAAGTGGCGCTATTTTCACGTGTAGTAATTCTGTCTGTCTGGTTTGACTTTAACTGTACATGCAGTTACGGTTATATAAAACAAAATTGCCCTTCACATTATATCTCAGTTACTTGTGCATTGCAGCACTAACCGGAAATGTGTGTCTGTGTTTTGATTGTTAAAGGTGAATAAATTGTTTGGTGTGAACTACACTTTACCTCATGAAGAGCCTTTATTCCACCAAAATTCTCGAGTGCGGAACCACAACGGAAGCTATCGAAACCGTCGTTTTCCAATGAGAAGCAGCAGTCGTGCGAACACCGGCCTTCCAGCCACCGTCACGAGTAACAGTAGCACTTTGCAAATGTCACCGGAAACGGAGCCTCTTTTATCCGGTGGAGACGAGGACGAGGATGATGAAGAGGGAGGAGGCAAGAAAAAGCTGGCAAACACAAAGACCAGTGGTAAAAGTGTTTTCGGCTGTCAACAATCGTACGGCAATACTAACGGCGGAAGATTACCTCGCAGTGTGACTCTTCTGATGACAAAGCCAGAGCGTTTTGAGTTTTTCGATAGACTCCATAGCGGTGGTGGTGGAGGGCCTCCGGGTCCTGTCACAGACAGAAGTTTATGTTTTCAAAGAGAAGATAATAGTAATAGTGTTAGTGTTCATTTTAATAATTACTTTTACTCGTACTACTCGAATCATCGAAATAATTTTCAATTTACTGGCGATGGGGACGAGGAGGGAGATGGCTTCAATTTTTCCAGTAATAATGGCCTAGCTCCCAGTTACTCGGAAGCCTTACTTCTAATGGAACCAAATAATAGAACTACTACTACTACAACTGCGATTTCGACTACTACAGATTCTATCACTACTACAACTACTCCTAGTAATATGAATGTTACATCTCGATGTCCCGTACTTGCCCCCGCTCATCATTACCAAAGAAGAAATTCTCTCCATATCGCTGATGGCCGTGATAACCGCTCTTCGCATCAGCCCAATCATTCGGACACTCTGCCTTCCGTTCAATCTCACATAGACCAAGAAAACTTGGATAGAAATACTACGAGTAGTACGACTACTAACATTCGACCAAGAAACACACACACAGTTTATTCTGCTAATACTAATAATGGCTCTGATCCATTTTCCGGAGATGAGACACACAGTAGCAGTAGTCGTAGAACTAGTGAAAGTAATGGTGACTGTGTCAACTTTAACAATTTTTCATCGTCGAGAAGGCATCTTCAACGAAGATCGTCCAGTTCCCGCTCTTTGGCTAACAGCAGCACAGGTTTGTCACTTTGTCCCAAAGCTATCATAATAAAAGCCAAGAAAAAACTGTTTTTTCCTCTATTTATACCAAGACTCACTTTAGAGATAACCCGAGCCGAAATACTATATAATATCCAACAAGCTTTATTATTTTTATTTACTATCAACTTTCCCAGGGTGAAAACTATACTAGGTGTGTCTAAGTAAGTAATAGACAGACTAAATCCTCTCTTTTCATTATTTCACTTTCTTTTCAGCTATGATATTTCTCATCTCTTGATACTATAACAAAAGACAACAACTTTCTTTTCATGTCACTCCAAATAATATCTGTATTTTTCTTTTTTATTATATCGTATATATTGTAAAGGTAAACGCACACTTTCTCCAGACAACTCCGGGTAAAGGCATTTCCCATTGTTGTTCATATAGTTGTGTTTTTGG
Source organism: Pogonognathellus flavescens (assembly GCA_019776165.1). Classification (NCBI taxonomy): domain Eukaryota; kingdom Metazoa; phylum Arthropoda; class Collembola; order Entomobryomorpha; family Tomoceridae; genus Pogonognathellus; species Pogonognathellus flavescens. The sequence continues at coordinate 28,358 of JABASD010002208.1, forward strand.
AATTTAGTTCTGGACACGTTAGCTCCAAGAGGATTGACCGGAGTGCAAATAGACCTTACACAACCTGTAGTGGTGTCAGTCCCTCGTGACACTCACCGTGCTGCTGCAACGACAACCTCCGCTGCAGCAACTGCTTCAGAATTACCTCCGACTTATGAAGAGGCATTGAGAACAAGTCGTCCAGTTTTTCTACCCGCTTTAGCCCGTTTGCGAAGATGTCTGACAGAGAGAGACATTGCAAGAGGATTTACTACCAACATGTGGTTGAATAATGTCAATCCGACTTTCTTGCAGAGATTCACCGTGTCTCCTCCCGGTCTGGGCAACGGATACACTTATAATCATGGATCTTCTGCAGCCACGGCTTTCTATTCTCATTCCAATGGCACGGTAAGCCAAAACCATTCAGGAAATAAGACAGCGGATGTTTAATTCTCTTTTAATTACTGTTCTACCACTATAATATATTCTACTATGTCGCAATTACAACCGATTTACATTTCTCCCCTTGATTCTAGTATAAACATTCCATTCATATCAGTACAAGTATAAATCTTTCCTTAAGTATTTACATATACCTTCAGTTAATCTAGAATGTAATTGTTATGGTAGGTAAGGGAATAAATTTACTTACATATTTAAATGTTGTTGTGTAAATGTCATGTTATGTACAGATTGCGTAAAAGATTCTATTATTTATTTATTTTATTTATTTTATTTATTTTACTGCTCATTTCGGCCGTCGGCCCTCGCAATTGTTTGTACATTAAACGTATCATTTCATACATTTAACAAAGGTATAAT